>JAKVIS010001681.1:0-30200 GCA_033119425.1 Bufotes viridis
TGTAACTCAGAACAGGATGTAACCACCAGCGCGAAAGACCTAAAAACGCTCTACACTTCCCAACCCAACGCCACTGCAAAGACGGGCCAGAGGAGCATGTGTCCGGAAAATTAGGATGTCCTAGAATAGGGAATAGAGGGCAAGGCAAGGGAGAGATGGAGTCCAATGCAGCGTACTTGTAAAATTGAAGTAAGGTGGGACCTATAGTGGGGTGTGTCGCCAGAGATGTAGGGGTCTTTGTCATAGCCCAAGGGAAGAGATCTAACAGTATCCCAGCGCTCTGCCGCTCAATTACAACCCATTGCTTAAAAGGAGCATGCCGGCACCAGTCCATAGCACGTTGCAACATCGCAGCGGCGTGGTACTTTCGGAGATAAGGAACCCCCAGACCTCCTGACCCCTTTGGAACATGTAACAGAGAGCGAGGCAACCTATGTTTCTTTCCTGCCCAGATAAAATGGGAAAGGTGTCTGTGGATCACTGAGAAGAAATTAAGAGGCAGTTTTATTGGGAGAGTCTGGAAAAGATACAGAATGCGAGGAAGGATATTCATTTTAAAAATGGCACATCGCCCAAACCACGTGTGCAGACCCTTTGACCATTTATCTAAGTCCAGTTTAATTTGCGACAATAAGGGGAAATAATTCCTACTGTAAGTTTGAGAGAGGATTTTTGGAATCCACGTCCCGAGATACTTAATCATCCCTTCCAACCAGCGAAAGGTAAAATGTAAAGATTGTGGAGCCCCAGTTATGGGGTCTACAACACAGTGAAAGCCAGATATCCCTCAAAGGAAGGAAAAACAAGCAAAGGGGTGTCTCCATTACAGAGATCACCAAACCACCATATTAAGTGGCCCCTATGTCAAGAATCCCGCTCTTTACAAGCTTTAAGGATGTGACGGGGAAGACCTAAGCAAGTTATCCATCCACAGACAGCTGTTTCGGGTGTTGCCCCTCATCAGTGTGGGAGTAGGATTCTGGCTAACCGGGAGCAATGCTTTGGTGACTACTCAAACAAAGCAATAGCTGATCTTAGGGAGACCAGCTACAAAATACCGTGGAGCCTCACTTAAGAGTCTCAAACACAGCAATCCAAAGTGCAAAGCTCCCTGGGAAACATAAATGCAAAAGATTGTGGAGCCCCAGTTATGGGTCTACAACACAGTGAAAGCCAGATATCCCTCAAAGGAAGGAAAACAAGCAAAGGGGTGTCTCCATTACAGAGATCACCAAAACCACCATATTAGTGGCCCCTATGTCAAGATCCCGCTCTTACAAGCTTTAAGGATGTGACGGGAAGACCTAAGCAAGTTATCCATCCACAGACAGCTGTTTCGGGTGTTGCCCTCATCAGTGTGGAGTAGGATTCTGGCTAACCGAGCAATGCTTTGGTGACTACTAAACAGAAGCAATAGCTGATCTTAGGAGACCAGCTACAAAATACCAGCGAAAGGGGAAAGACACTTTCAGGCAAATACCACCGAGTCCAATAACGTTATGTTCAGGGCTTCCGAAATTAATTTTGAGGTTAGTTAAGGATCCGAATGCATCCACCAGGGACCGAAAAGAGTCCAGGGGCTGAGTGATCGTAAATAAGAAATCATCAGCGTAATCCGCAGCCTTGTACTCCTGCCCTCTCACCGAGAGACCAGTGATATTCGATTCGAGCGGATCATGCGTAGTAATGGTTCTATGGAGATACAAAGATCAGGGGATAGAGGGAACAAACCTGTCTCGTCCCATTACGGACATCAAAGGGAGAAGAGAGAACCCCATTCACTTTCGTCGAGGCTGAAGGGCCAGAGTACAAAGGCGGATCCATGATAACATTGAACCGGATAAGCCAATATGATCAAAAACCACAAACAACCAAGTCCAGTTCACTCTATCAAACGCCTTCTCGACGTCAGTAGATAGAAAGTAGAAAGGCGTGAGTCGTTTGTGCGCGTGATGGATTAGGTTCAGCACCTTGGTGGTATTGTCACGTGCTTCTCGGGCAGGAATAAATCCCACCTGGTCGTAATAGACAATGTCAGCGAGCAGGGGGACGAGACAGTTCGCTAACACCTTCGCCAAAGAGTTTAAGGTCGACGTTGAGTAACGATATCGGGCAGTAACTCGAGCAAGAAGCAGGATCTTTCCAGTTTTGTGAATGACTGTAATATAAGCATGAGTCATATCCCGTGGGAGAGAAGACCCTTTCGCTACTGAATTTAAGGTCTTAGTCAAAGGGGTCTGAAGTAGGGGAGGTACTTCTTATAGTTAGAGGCAGGCAGCCCGTCCGGGCCCGGGCTTTACTAGGTTGCATAGAGGAGAGGGCCGCAGATAACTCCTCCATCGAAATAGGCTGATCTAGACCTAAAGAGTGCCTCTCGCGGGATTTTAGGTAAACCTGAATCAATCAGGTACTGGCGCATAACCTGGTGTAAGGAGGGACATGTAGCATAGGGGTCTGGAAGATTATACAAAGTTGAATAGTAGTGAGCAAAAGCCTCAGTGATCCTGACCGGGTTGTTCAGATTGTGGCCCGAGTGTCAGAAATCAAGGGCACATAATTCCTCACTCTCTGTTCACGTAACGAACGAGCCAGTGCCCTACTGCACTTGTTACCAAATTCGAAAAGTGCCGTCTTCCCATAGCTAGTAAGGACTTAGTACGGAGATCCAATTTTTCTTTCAGTTTCCCCTTGCCAGTAGTAACTCTGCCCGGACCTCTTGAGCATGGGACCGTTTATGGATCAGTTCTAAGCGAGAAACCTCTGCTAGTAAATGCGAAATTTCTGCCGCCCTCTCTTTTTACGCCTAGCACCATGTTTAATGATAGCCCCTCGGACCACACATTTATGGGCCGCCCAAACCGTGAGAGGGAAATGCCATCTACCTGGTTCTCTTCAAAATAACAGGAGAGGACCGAGTGTACATCTTGAGAGATTATCATATCCTGCAGTAACGACTCATTGAGTCGCCACTGCCAGGACTTCGGGGCCTAAGGCGGGATCCTCAATGAAGCATGAAGCACATGGTCTGAGAAGGAGATAGAGTCAATAGACATGGAAGCAAGAAGAGGGATAGCAGAATGTCGTAGGAGGAAGTAATCTATTCTGGAGTCCCCGAGTATGCGTATAATCACTGCCATCTGGATTTGCCGACCGCCACAAGTCAACCAGCTGATGAGAATGTAGCAAACGTTTAATGCGGTGGAGGTATGAAAAGGCTAGGTGAGAGGCTCCCCTAGACACGTCGACCGAAGGGTCTATGGCAACATTGAAATCCCCCCCGACTAACAGCACTCCCTCAGCGAAGTTGTCCAATTTAGATAGAATCCCCGCCAGGGCCCTAAACTGGTTAGAGTTAGGAAGATACACATTCGCGGGTGTACAATTGCCCAGCAACACGGCCCTTTACGAATACGTATCTGCCATTGTCATCTGTCCGAGTGTCAATCAGCTCCCAGGGAATGGATCAAGAAATCAGGATACTCACACCCCGGGACTTGTAGATAGAATAGCAACTATGATACGTGTCAGGGAATCTGGGGGATCGTTAAGGAGGTAAGGCCCCTTTCCGAAAGTGTGTTTCTTGCACATACGCCACATGTACCTTTTTACTCCAAAGGAGACAGAGAATGGAGGATCTTTTCTCAGGCGTCTTCAGCCCATTGGCATTAATAGATGCAAAGTTGATGGACGACATTCCAAGAGCTTAAAAAAAAAAAGGGGGGGGAGGGGAACGGAAGGGTAAAAGACCACGGACAGGAACAAAAACAAAGAACAGGGGGAAACTGACAAAGGGAACAATGAACAGCGGCTGTTAAGCCACATACCCGAACCAGCTAGTCCAGAACAGGTAGTATAAACTTTTCGTGGAAAAAAAAAAACACAAAGCAAGTCTCGGAAAACCCAAGAGACCTGGCCCGACCAAGAATCGCACAACTATGTGGGGAAAAAGGGGCAAGCAAGATATGAACCCGCTATCCCTGCCCTGGACCGGGCAAAATGAGATCAGTGAGGACCTCCGGGAAAGGCGAGGTAGTAATAAAATAATACAAACAAAAATAAAACATTCTCATTTGAAAAAAAAGACGTCAAGGCCTGGATGTAGACAGCTTAGCCACAGGCCACCGGCAGTCGAGCTGGATCCAGGAGTTGCTCCCGACCAAGGCATGGCGAGCTTGGCAGTCGAGCTTGATCCAGGAGTTGCTCCCGACCAAGGGATGGCGAGCTTGAGGGGGGTTTGCGAGGAGCTCTCTCAGCGAGGTTGGTGGAAGAGGGGGCCATCTGTGCCGTGAAAATAGGGACCTCGAACCAGTCCGGAAAAGTAAGGTCAGGCACCCCCAAGAACAGGGCCAGTTCTCCCGCTTGGGACGGAGAGTGAAGAGCCAGCGTGAGGCCATTTTGCGGACAATTAAATGGAAAGGATGTCCCCATCGGTAGGTGGCTCTAGCTTCAGTGAGAACTTGTAGAGTAGGTTTGAGAATTTGTCTCATAGCCAGGGTGCGTCTGGATACATCAGGGAGTAGCTGAACTTGAGAATCCACAAACTGGACCGGGCCTTGTTTCCAGGACTGCTGAAGGATCTCCTCTTTTTCTCTGAAGAAGTGAATCCTACATAATACATCTCTAGGCAGAGGGTTATCTGGACGTCTGGGGCCAAGCACCCGCTGTATTCTGTCCAGCTCAATCACAGCGTCAGGCGATCTTGATAGAATGGTGTTAAGAATACTGGTGACTGCTGTACGCAGCTCAGCGGCAGAAACATCTTCAGGAACCTCCCTTAGCTTAATATTGTTTCGACTACCTCTGTTCTTCTGGTTTTCAATTTGTAATAAGATGTGCTAATTCAAGGTCTTTTGGGATGCAAGACTGTCTTCCACCACAGTGAGAGCGAGATTCCAATGCAGATGTGGCTTGGGCATGATCAGACAATTGAGCAGATAGGGTACAGAAGTCTGTTTTAACCTCAGCAATGGCTGCAGCTTGTTTGGATTCAACCCTCTGGAGCCTGGTCTCCAAGTCATGCTTAGTGGGCATGGTGCTAAGGAGTGCCCAAATATGTTTACGCTTAGGGCGTTTGGAACTCCGACCGTCCACAGAGGAGGTCGATGAGGAGGATTCGGACAGGTCAGAGGTGGCCAGTGAATGGAAAATGGCCGGAGTGGAGAGAGGATCCATCTGGGTGTCAGGGGCCTGAGAGGGTATGATGGCAGACCCTTGGTCAAAGTCAGGTGCGGTAGGAGAGAGGGATCCAAGATGAGTAGGCCGCAATTGAATATCCTCTGCGGGCAGCAGAGCCCCAGGAATGCAGTGTGTCGAGGAGGACATGGGCGGCAAAATGGCTCCGTCTGTGCAGGCAGCGCTGGGGGTAGGCAGGGAGCAAGGGTTACTGCACTCACCCAGTCATCCGGCGCGTCAAGACCTCCAGCCACGTTATCTGCCCAGCGTGGAGAGGTTGTGGTGTGGCAGGGTTGAGGGCCCCGAGCCAGGGGCAGCGGCGGCAGTCGGCCCGGGGCAGGAGCCCCACTGTAAGACAAGGCTTGCTGAGTCTGCAGCCGCAGGGCGCTGCGTTCAGATGCCAGGGCCATCTTGGATCGGGAAGCGCTGGTTGCGCTGGCTGGCTAAAAAACCTTTTTGATGTGGGAGTTTGGGGCCAGAAAAGAAGACCCCCGGCGTCCAGACCTCCTCACCATCACGAAACCACCAGAGGTGAGTCAAGACAAGGAGGATTAGGCAGGATATAAGGGTCCAGGGACCCTCAACGGCTGCATGTTCAGGCCACGCCTCTGAAAAACTCTCCAATTTAGGCCCCATGCACACGACCGTTGTTTGTTTCAGCGTCCGTTCCGTTTTTTTCACGGATAGGATGCTTCCCCATTCATTTCAATGGGTCCGTCAAAAATGCGGATGGTCAACCGTTTTTGTTCGCATCCGTGATCCGTGTTTTCATTCCGTCAAAAAAATAGTGCATGTCCTATTTTATTCACGTTTGCGGACAAGGATAGGCATTTTTACAATGGATCTGCCATAAAAATCGGATCCGTCAAAAAAAAGGTCCGTCATCCGTTTTTTTGACGGACGCAAAACTTCAAGGAGGAGCGGACGCAGAGGCAGGCAACGGTCATGTGCATGTAGCCTTATCCTCAGTATTATTTTGTGACAGTAGCTGCTCCCAGTCTATGCCCTGAAATGCTGCCCTCAACCCAGGAAACTAGCTTTTTTAAATCCAGTGTATTTGCTCTGGCTGACAGAGTTTGCTTGTACAGGGCTCCAGACTAAAAAATTACCTAGGAGCCATTGGCTCCTAAACTGAAAGATTTAGGAGCCAAATAAAATTTTTAGTCGCCAAATTTAAATAGATATATATTCATGATAGAAAAAATTGCCTCATTAACACGTCAGTGTTTGGTCAGTGATTTTCGTCAGTGATTTTCATCAGTGATTGTGAGCCAAAACCAGGATTGGAGCCTCCACGGACATAAGGTATAAGGGAAAGATCAGCACCTGTTCTGTGTTTACAGCCGCAACTGGTTTTGGCTCAAAAATCACTGATGGAAATCACTGACTGAACACTGATGCCACAGTCACGCACGGGTTTACATTATGTTTCGGTCATATGTTATATTATACTATGACTGAAACATAACGGACGCCTCAGACAGATGCCATACTGCGGCATCCCTCACCATAGAGTTCCATTGTACAAAAGATGTATAGATTTTTTTCTGGACTTTACAGGATGGGAAGATGTGGTACACTACGATCTCCCATTCTGCAAAAAAATGTATAAATTAGCATATATGGTTTTTGTACAATGGAACTCTATTGAATGGATGCCACAGTATGACATCTGTCTGAGGCGTCGTAAACATAAGTTTTTTTTTTGTATATGTTAAACGTATGACAAAAATCCAACACTTCCATTATTTTCATTGTTCTGCTCATCAAACGGAGCAGAACAACAGAAATAAATAGTGGTGTGAACGGGGCCTAGGGAGGTGGGTATGCAGGGAACCATTACTGGTCTAATAACATGAAGCAATTATAGCAAAGTGATAAAGTCCAGTTCAATATGGCGGAACCTCCTGTACGTTATCACTTGGCTATAATAGCCTGCTGTGTATTTACTACACACTGCAACACATACATCACTGCACTACATACATCAGTGTGAGCTGTATGTAGTGATGTATACATGTGTGATGTGTGTAGTGCAGTGTATGATGTATGTAGCGCAGTGTGTGATGTATACATGTGTATGATGTATGTAGTGCAGTATGTGATGTGTGTAGTGCAGTGTGTGATGTATGTAGTGATGTGTGTAGTGCAGTGTATGATGTATACATGTGTATGATGTATACATGTGTATGATGTATGTAGTGCAGTATGTGATGTATGTAGTGCAGTGTGTGATGTATATAGCGATGTGTGTAGTGCAGTGTATGATGTATACATGTGTATGATGTATGTAGTGCAGTATGTGATGTGTGTAGTGCAGTGTGTGATGTGTGTAGTACAGTGTGTGATGTGTGTAGTGATGTATACATGTGTACTGTATGATGTATGTGATGATCACACACTCCACTACATACATTACACACATGGATACACAACACCTTGCTCTGTCTTCTTATGCGGCCCCATCTTGATTCTTCGGCTCCTCAGCGCGCCCGGCATTTTTTCGTTCAGCCCCCCCAGAGCCGGCCCCTCCTCCTTTCATTTCCCGCCGGCTTTCTCTGGTGCAGGGCGCTGTATGGCTTCGGCGCCCGCCCAAACTAACCAATAGCAAAGCTTCTTACTGTATGGAGCTTTGCTATTGGTTATTTCAGGCTGCGCTGCCTGTGCTGTGCCGCTCGCTGCGTCTGCTGAATTTTTTTTTTTTTCTTAAAGCTGCAGCGCAGCGGTGGGACAAGTCGCAAATGGCGATAAGACTTAAATTTCTTATCGTCATTTGCAAATTCCTAGTCGCATTGGCGACCATTTTGGTCGCCATCTGGAGACCTGTTGTATGGGGAATATAATTATATTGTGTAATTTGAAGGGCGGGGGCACACCATAAATGTAACAAGAGTGCTGGCTCACGGTATTAAAGCATGTAGAAACGCAAAACAGAGAAAAGAATACCGAGATAGAGGCCGCACATCTAAAAAATATATCAAATTTATTGAGAAAAACAGACACTACAAGGACAAATTAAAAACATTGTATACAATGAGTCATGGCAGTGTGGACCAAATATGTACCGCACGCCACCCTAACTCTACCACATGAATATAAGCACAGTCCCACATAAATAGGTAATAAGTAAAGTGCAAATGCAGTGCATAAAATCCATCAACATTGAATGATATAAAGGTAATACTTATCATAAAGGTAACAAAGTGGAGATGTGCATGGTAGGTAGGGAAAGAAGCCCAACGCGTATCGCCAGGCTAAGCTGGCTTCCTCAAGGGTGCCTGTTCATATGTCCCAATTAGATCCATATATATATATATGATAATTAGGGTAATATAATTATATTGTGGTCACTATTACCTAGTGTTTCTTTTACAGTAACATTTCCAACAAGCTCTGCATCATTAGAAATGACCAAATCCAACAGAGGACATTGCCCCTAGTAACATAGTACATAAGGCCGAAAAAAGACATCTGTCCATCCAGTTCGGCCTGTCATCCTGCTAGTTGATCCAGAGGAAGGCAAAAAAAAACAAAAACCTGTGAGGTAGAAGCCAATTTTCCCCACTTAAGGGGAGTAAAAAATTCCGACTCCATTCAGGCAATCAGAAGTACTCCCTGGATGGTGGGACCTTCTATAAACTGGCCCTTAACCTGTTGGGGACACAGGACATACCGGTATGCCATGATGACCTGGTACTTAAGAACACAGTATGTACCGGTAAGTCATGTGTATTTACGATCACCGGCGCACGGTGATCGGAACAGAGTGCCTGCTGAAATCATTCGGCAGGCACTCTGTGACAATGCTGAGGGGGGTCCTGTGACCTCCCCCTATCGGCGATCACAGCAAACCGCAGGTCAATTCAGACCTGCGGTTTACTGCGTTTCCGGGTCTCTGGTGACCCGATAACCCGGAATAGGATGGCGATCTGTGGTGTGACAATACACCACCAATCACCATCCTTAGATCCTGTGAGGTGATGGTCACATCACCACACAGGATCGCTTCCTATTGGCTGCATGGGCGGGCGGGGGTTAACTACTCCCCAGCTCTCCTGGACTCCTCCATTCTGCGTCCGGGAGCGGGAAGAGAGAGCAGCACGTGGATCTGCAGAGCCCAGCACCCCCCTTCTGACCCTCCACAGTGCCATCTGGCACTAAAAGGTACTTTAGGGACAGGTTAGGCTAGGCAGGGATACTCGGGGAAAGTTTAGGGTTAAAAAAAAAAAAAAGTTCACGAACACCCCTGCCCACACGCACACGCAATAAAGTTTTCCATGCACGCAGGCACACACACGCAGGCACGCACACTACCCTTATGGTTCGCCGTACAAGTAGCTCTGGGGCTCGTACTAGTTTTCCGGCCCACCAGATAAGTGCACCTGGGCCCCCTACCGGTGAACTTGCATGGTGTACCCCAGAGGATTTCGAGCCTGTGATTCCTGATTTTGTTGGCCTACCAGGAATCCAGATTCCCACAATGGGCTTCACTGAATATGACTATATATCACTTTGTGAATCTGATGGTGGAGCAAACAAACTAAATAAGAATCTGCTCTATAAAAATACCCCATGACCTAACTACTCAGATGAACCTGGTCAAAAAAATATATATATAAATGGTGCCAAAACAGCTATTTTTGGGCAAATTTTCCATTTTAATCAATTTTTCCCAGTAATAAAGCAAGGGTTAACAGCCAAACTAAACCTAATATTTATTACCCTGATTCTGCAGTTTACAGAAACACCCCATATGTGGTCGTAAACTGCTGTATGACTAAACGGCAGGGCGCAGAAGGAAATTAACGCCATTTGGTTTCTGGAAGGCAGATTTTGATGGCTTTTTTTTTTTTTTTTTTAGCACCATGTCCCATTTGAAGCCCTCTAATGCACCCCTAGAGTAGAAACTCCATAAAACTGACCCCATCTAAAAAACTACACCCCTCAAGGTATTCAAAACTGATTTTACAAACTTTATTGACCCTTTAGGTGTTCCTCAACAGTTTATGGCAAATGGACATGAAATTTCAGAATTTCTATTTTTGGTAACCTTGCCTCACAAAAATGTATTATAGAGCAACCAAAAATCATATGTACCCTAAAAATAGTCCCAACAAAACTGCCACCTTATCCCGTAGTTTCCAAAATGGGGTCACTTATGTAGTTTATACTCTACGGGTGCATTAGAGAGGCTTCAAATTGGACATGGTGTAAATAAACCAATCCAGCAAAATCTGCCTTCCAAAAACCACACGGCGCTCCTTTCCTCTACGCTAAGCGGTGTGCCCGTACAGTAGTTTACGACCACATATGGGGTGTTTCTGCAAACTACAGAATCAGGGCAATAAATATTGAGTTTTGTTTGGCTGTTAACACTTGCTTTGTTACTGGAAACAATGGATTCAAATGGAAAATTTACCAAAAAGTTGAAATTCTTAAATATCATCTCCATTTGCCAATAACTCTTGTGGAACATCTAAATGGTTAACAGTTTGTAAAATCAGTTTTGAATACCTTGAGGGATTTAGTTTCTTAGATGGGGTCACTTTTATGGAGTTTCTACTCTAGGGGTGCATCAGGGGGCTCCAAATGGGACATGGTGTAAATAAACCAGTCCAGCAAAATCTGCCTTCCAAAACCATACGGTGCTCCTTTCTCTCTATGCCCTACTGTGTGCCTGTACAGTAGTTTATGACCACATATGGGGTGTTTCTAAATACTACAGAATCAGGGCAATAAATATTAAGCTTTGTTTGGCTGTTAACCCTTGCTTTGTTACTGGAAAACATGGATTAAAATGGAAAATTTGCCAAAAAAATCGAAATTCTGAAATGTTATCTCCATTTGCCATTAACTCTTGTGGAACACCTAAAGGGATTAACGACGTTTGTAAAATCAGTTTTGAATATCTTGAGGGGTGTAGTTTCTAGAATGGGGTCATTTCTGGGTGGTTTCTATTATGTAAGCCTCACAAAGTGACTTCAGACCTGAGTGGGTTTTAGAAAATTTCTGAAAAATTTCAAGATTCTAAGCCTTGTAACGTCCCCAAAAAATAAAATGGCATTCCCAAAATGATCCAAATATGAAGTACACATATGGGAAATGTAAAGTAATAACTATTTTTGGAGGTATTACTATGTATTATAGAAGTAGAGAAATTGAAACTTGGAAATGTGCAAATTTATTTAAATTTTGGGTAAATGTATTATTTTTTTAAATGTAATTTTTGACTCCATTTTACCAGTGTCACGAAGTACAATATGTGACAAAAAGAATGGCCTGGATAACTAAAGGCGTTTTAAAACCTCCTCCAGCCATCTAACCATTTTTCCCCAGAGCAGTTGCACTCTCCCCATTAAGGTGCAGCCTGTCCCTACTGTAGAGCCTATAACCAACAGAGAAGTCGGCCCAGTTCTCCATGAACCCGAACCCTTCCTTTCTGCACCAGCTTCTGGGCCACTTATTTAACTCCCTAAGCTCCCATTGTCTCTCTGGTGATGCTCGTGGCACTGGTAGTATTTCTGAAAACACCACCTTGGAGGTCCTGGACTTGAGCTTCTCTTCTAGTTCACTAAAATCATTTTCTTCCATCTGTACCAGTGTGTACCATGACTGCCGGGTCTTCCCCAGCCCCACCCAGTAATCTCTTAATCCGATCCACAATATGCTGAACCCGAGCACCCGGAAGGCAACACACTGTTTGGCATTCCTGGTCTCGGCGACAGATGTGTCTGTCCTCCTAATAATAGAGTCCCCTACCACCAGTATCTGTCTGACCTTCGCTGCAGGAAGGATGGGAAAAGGAATGCAGCAGTCATCTTCCTGGTTTCTAGGAGAAACGCCCTGCTGCAGTGTTGCTGGCCCTGGGCTTTCATCCTAATATCAGCCAAACAGGCATATTTACTAGGTCGTTCCAGCTTAGGACTAGCCTCCCTGGCACTTTTACCTCTACCGCTTCTTCCCACATTAACCCAACTGCTGACCCGAAAGTCCTGACCTTGCCCTCTTCCACCCACCTCCTTTTCACTGAACTATCAAGTGCCTGCAATGTGAGGTCTAAGCCTCTCTCTAGGTTTGCAATGCCCCTAAGTATTTTAAGCTGCCTATTTAGATCCAAGATCTGGGCTTTCAAATATGCAACATGATTGCATCTAGTGCAAATGTATTCACCCTTAATGGCTCTAGAAGGCACGCATATATAGTACAGGACACACACTTAGGCCTAATGCACACGACCGTTATTTGATTCCGAGTCCGTTGAGCCGTTTTTCGTGCTTTTCTACAGACCCATTGGTTTTCAATGGGTCCGTGGAAAACTTCGTCAAATGCACCGTTTGTCCTCTCCGTCCGTGATTACTGTCCGTCCAAAAAATATAACCTGTCCTATTCTTGTTCGTGAAAAACGATTCGTGGACCCATTCAAGTCAATGGAACCATGAAAAAATGCAGAGGCACATCCCACTGTCATCCGGGACCTGCATATATATATTCCATTATCCTGGGTGGAGATATTAAAATTACACTTTTTTATTCCTTTTTTCTGGCAAAACTCAATATTTATTACCCTGATTCTGTAGTTTATATAAACACCCCATATTTGGTCGTAAACTGCTGTACGGGCACACGGCAGGAAGAGGTGGCAGTTTTGTTAGTATTATTTTAGGGTACGTATGATTTTTTGTTGCCCTACATTACACTTTTTGTAAGGCAAGGTGAAAAAATAGCTGTTTTGGCACTTTTTATTTTTTACAATGTTCATATGACAGGTTAAATCATGTGCTATTTTTATAGAGCAGGTTGTTAAGGACGCGACAATACCAAATATGACTACTTTTTCAGTTTTACATAATAAAGCATTTTTGAAAAATATGATTTTTAGTGTCCACATTCTGAAAGCCATAGTTTTTTTTTTGGAGCAACTTTCTTATGTAGGGGCTCGTTTTTTTCGCTATGAGAAGACAGTTTGATTGTTACTATTTTAGGGTGCATATGACTTTTTAATTGCTTGGAATTACACTTTTGTGATGTAAGGTGACAAAAAATGGCTTTTTACAGTTTTCTTTACGGTGTTCACCTGAAGGGTTAGGTCATGTGATATTTTTATACAGCAGATTGTTACGGATGCGGCAATAGATAATATGTATACTTTTTTTATTTTTATTTAAGTTTTACACAAATGCATTTTGAAACAAAAAAATCATGTTTTAGTGTCTCCATATTCTGAGAGCCATATTTTTTTTTTTTTTTTTTGGACGATTTTATTAGGTAGGTTCTCATTTTTGCGGGATGAGATAACGGTTTGATTGGTATTTTTTGGGGTGCATATGTCCTTTTGATGGCTTGGTGTTACACTTTTTGTGTGAGGTAAGGTGACAATTTCATTTTTTTTACATATTTTTTTTTACGGTGTTCACCTCAGGGGTTAGGTCATGTGATATTTTAATTGTTACGGACACGGCGATACCTAATATGTCTACTTTTAAAAAAAAAATCCACTTTTAACAAGCATTTTGAAACAAAAAAATATCATGTTTTAGTGTCTCCATATTCTGAGAGCCATAGTTTTTTTTATTTTTGCCGATTCTTTTATATAGGGGCTCATTTTTTGCGAGATGAGGTGACTGTTTGATTGGTACTATTTTAAAGAACCGGTCTTTATGCATAAAGAAGTGTGCTGCTACTTGTAATCTATGTTTGCTTTTACATTGCAACCATGGCAGCTTGCACCTGAACCCCTGTTTTCTGCATAATTTAGATGTGCTGGTCTAACTTTCATTATATGCTATTGCTGTCATTGCATTCAAGAGCTTAGTAGAGGAGGGGTATGGGAGGAGAAGAAAAATTTGTAAAAATAAAAATAGCAAACAGAAAATCTTTTCATTAAAAAATCTGAGTTCTAGGAGCCTGGAGGGTATTATATACCAATTTTCAGGGGAATTGGAGCAACTTGTGTAGAATCAATTTGAATACTGTAGGCCAGTGGTGGGGAACCTTTTTGCTGCCGAGGGCCATTTGGATATTTGTAACATCGTTCGGGGGCCATACAAAATTTTTAACTTAAAAATTGAATGGCTATATTTGGTCAAACATTTAAGTGACATATGGATTAGTTACAGAAATTGCACTTCAATTAAAAAAATCTAGAGCACTGTATTTTTGCAGAACAAAATTGCACCTGCACTATATATATTACATATAGTACAGACGCCATTTTGACCACACATAGCAGTCTAATATTTAAGTTGAGAATGCTATATATTTAGTTCTTTATTTGGCAGCAATAGTAGCCAAGCTCATCTCAGGGGGTCCATAGAGGGGTTCACCCAGCTTTCACTCTCCCTGCCTCTTTCTTCGCAACTGTCAGATCACACCCCCATCAGACCTCCCTAGCCTCAGATCAGACCCCAATAGGCCCCCAGCTTCATATCAGACCCCGCCAGCCTTAGATCAGCCCCAATCAGATCTCTCAGCCTCAGATCAGACCCCCATAGGCCCCCAGCCTCCTCAGATCAGACGCCATCATACCCTCCCCACCCTCAGATCAGACATTTGAAATAAACTTACCTCTCCTGCTCCGGACGGCGCTGCCTCTTGGCAGATTCACTTACCCTCCCTGGTCTTCTTCCCGCCGAGCTGTACTCTGACCTGACAGCGCACAGCAGGATCGCGGGACTTGCGGTGCGGTCCTTCCTGCATTTCCAGCACAAGTCCCCCAGTGGAGGCAGCATCCAGGCGAATTATCGCGTCAGGACGGGCAGGTCACGTGGCAGACGAGATCTCGCGGCAGGCCGGAACCAGAGTGTTGCGTCTGATCACGTACTTCCCCTAGACAACGAGCGGTTTGAAAAGAAAGGAGGAAGTTGTTTCCAGCGTCCTGCTGAGGATAAGCTGCGCTGGTAACATGTCGGCTCCAGGAAAATCAGATGGCGTCCGGAGATTTGCAGACCCGTAAAAGCAAACAGCCCGGTAAGCTCTCTTTTTCCTGGAAGATTAATGTTTGTGCACTGGTTACTCACGTTTTTTTTTTTGGCAAGAGTACAATCTTTTCAGCATGGGGGAGGGACTATTCTTTCAGTCTTTATGACTCAGGCCACTCCCTTTCTGAACACACTTTTCTTTTAAATATGTTCCCTAGGTCAGGGAGACACAAAAATCAGCTGAATCTTCTCAGCATGTCAAAAAGTGTTCCATTTGCAAAAAAGGTCTGCCTTCTGGTTATAAGAAACCCCTGTGTGTGAAATGTCAGGAAAAGATTGTTTCTGAAAAATCTCCTTCTCTTCTGGATAATATTAGAAAGATTATCAAAGAAGAAGTGAGCAGCTCTGTGGACCTTAAGTTAGCGTCCACATCTCAAAAACCATCCACCTCCATGTCTGTTACGCCCCCTCAGGGGTTGATCCACAGGAGGAATACTTTGATGAAGGGCAGTTACTTTCTGGGCCCGACTGAAACCTCTGAGGACGAGTCCTGTAGTCCCTTTTGTTCCATAGAGGACCCTGATTCCTTATTAAAAACAATAAGGGGAACCTTAAAGCTAGAAGAATCTAAACAGCCAAGATCCATGCAGGATGTTATGTTTAGGGGGTTGGGAGAAAAAAGAAAAATAGTTTTTCCCCTACATTTAAACATTACAAAACTTATTAACAAGGAGTGGACTGACTATGAGAAAAGACCTGGGATCTCAAGGGTCCTAAAAAGAAAATATCCTTTTTCAGAAGAAGATACCACCTTTTGGGATAAATGTCCAATAGTAGATGCCCCGGTAGCAAAATTAACAAAAAAAATCAGCGCTCCCCTTTGAAGAGTTAGGTCTCTTAAAAGACCCCATGGACAAAAGGAGCGAAGCTTTACTAAACAAATCCTAGGAAGCATCTATGGCTATATTAAGACCAGGTGTAGCGTCCACTTATACGGCCAGATCAATGGCTGGATCGATCTGGATTAACCAATTAGAGGAGCATTTGATGACAGGAACCCCAAGGGAGGACATCATTGCTTCCTTACCAATGTTTAAACAGGCGGCCAATTTTTTAGTCGATGATTCGGTTGACACTATAAAATTAGCAGCTAGGTCAGCTGCCCTCTCTAATCCCACTAGAAGAGCTGTGTGGCTGAGATCCTGGTCAGGTGATTCAGCATCAAAAAACTATGCTATGCGGTATCCCCTGTGAGGGCGATAGGATTTTAGTATCTGTACTTGACGACATTCTAGAGAAAGCTACAAATAGAAAAAAAGGATTTCCGTCAGATCCCAGAAATTTTCACCAGAGACGAAATTTAAGTTCTTTTACAAGGGGTAGACAGGATCAGAATTTTTTTTTTTTTTTATCTAGATGGCAGACAGGTAGAGGAAGGGGGAAAGGCTTTCTCTTTAACCAAGCAAATTCCTCCCAAAAATCTACAAATCAATGACGCCAGAAGTAGGGTGGGAGGAAGAGTAGAGATTTTTCCCAGCTTGGGAAAAAAATTTCCAGATCCCCTTGGGTTTTAGATGTAATATCATCAGGTTTAAAACTAGAGTTTTCCTCCCTACCTCTAGATGTTTTTCAGATCACCAAAGAGCCAAAAAGTGTTCAGTCACCTAGATCAGATGATGATACTGCTTCAGAAAGGGGCCATTGTTCCAGTCCCTCCAGGAGACGAGAAAGCAGGTTTTTATTCTCCAGTCTTTCTAGTGAAAAAGTCGAATGGCTCGTACAGAACAATTATAAATTTAAAAGGCCTGAATCATCATCTTCAGTACAAACGTTTCAAAATGGAAACAATAAAATCTACGATAAATCTGCTAAGGAAGGATGTTTTTATGGCGAGTCTAGATCTGACCGATGCATATTATCACATTCCAATATGCAGCGGTCATCAAAAATATTTAAGGTTCGCAGTTCAGAGAAGAAAATTAGTGTTCCATTTTCAATTCCAGGTCCTTCCCTTTTGGCCTAACATCGGCTCCAAGGGTCTTTACAAAAATAATAGCAGAGGCTGTAGCAGATTTACATCAAAAGGAATACTGGTCATCCCCTATTTAGACAACTTTCTTATTGTTGCAGAGTCAAAAGAGACACTAGAAGAACAATTAGGTATTGTACAGCGGAGTCTAGAAGGACTAGGGTGGATGCTAAATTTAGATAAATCAAATCTTCATCCTGAAACAAGGAACATTTTCCTGGGCATGTTATTGGACTCAAATCTTATGAAAACCTTTCTTCCAACAGAAAAGTTATCAAAGATCAACCAGGAGATTTCTCTATTCCGCAGCAGAAGAAAAGTGACTATTCGAATGGTAATGAAGGCATTGGGGCTAATGTCTTCCTCAATTCCAGCGGTAAAATGGGCGCGGACTCTTCAGGTGGTCATGTTAAAGAATTGGGACAAAAGTATATCTCTCATTAGAAAAGAAGGTAAGTGTTCCCCAGTATGTAAAAAAACTCTATAAATTGGTGGCTAGACATAAGGAATCTATGCAGGGAATATCTTGGTGACAAACAGACACCATAACAATTACAACGGACATCAGCAGATGTACAGGGAACAAGGGGAAAAAGTCTAAGTCTGTCCTCCTCCAATCTAAGAGAATTATCGGCGGTTTGGGAGGCCTTAAAAGCACTTCAAACAGAAATAAAGCCTTATGCACACGACCGTTGTTTGATTCCGTGTCCGTTGTGCCGTTTTTCGTGATTTTCTGCGGACCCATTGGTTTTCAATGGGTCCGTGGAAAACTCGGCAAATGCACCGTTTGGCGTCCGTGATTCCAGTCCGTCAAAAAAATATAACCTGTCCTATTCTTGTCCGTGAAAAACGGTTCATGGACCCATTCAAGTCAATGGGACCGTGAAAAAATGCAAAAGGCCATCCGTGTGTCATCCGCGTTCCACATCCGTTTTTTTTGCGGATCCCTTGGCAGGCACTTGGCAAAATTGTTAGCCTGTCTTTTGGTAAAATCTTTTGGGTCATGTCCGCTAAAAAAATGGAAGACACACGGAAACACAACGGAAGCAAAAACTGACACGGATCACGGAACAACGGAACCCCATTTTGCGGACCGCAAAAAATACTGTCGTGTGCATGGGGCCTTAGTCAAATAACGACTGGATTAAGTCTTATTGTTGAATTAAGTTTGTCAGTGACTGTCAAATTTCCAGGACCCTTGAATAATAGGTGGTGTTGAATATAGAGCATAAAAACTGTCTCAGAGAGATGCCATATTGGGACTTTTTCTTACAAGCGCACTAATGATCTTTATTGGGTTTATACAACTCTGTTCACAGTCCGGACATGTACAAATAAAGCCTAACTTACAAAACATCAGAGCACCTTCAACAATATAAAAACGTAACCTTTAATGGCATACCCTGGCCCCACAGCTCCTATGGGGGCCCACATCACAACTGCTAGAAGCAATTAGGCGCTTCCATCAATATAGATGGAATCGCTCATTCCTAGAGCGCAGGGTCCTCTCACTCACCGCGCTTTACCCCTCCTTCAGGCTGGCCGTGCTCTGAATGGTGAAGCAGGAAGACTTCTCTCTGCTCCACCATTCAGCCTGCATACTAACAATTCGTGCTGCCAGCCTGTGTGGAGCAGAGCCTGCTGCTCGGTAATCTGCATAGGCTCTGCCCACACAGTGCTGCAGATCGATCTGTGCCTGCAGGGAAGAGAGGACTGTGAGCTTCGGGAACGGGACAAAGGTGAGTAGTTACTGTGTTTTTTGTTTTTAATACACAGAGGGCTTTATTACTATGGAGGGGGCACAGAGGGCATTAATACTATAGAGGGGCACATAGGACTTTATTACTATGGAGGGGGGCACAGAGGTCTTTATTATTATGTAGGGGGCACAGAGGACTTTATTACTATGGAGGGGGCACAGAGGACTTTATTACTATGGAGGGGGCACAGGCGGCATTTCTGCTATGGAGGGGGCACAGCGGTCATTACTAATGTGAAGGGCACACAATGGGCATTCCTACTATAGAGGGGGCACAGAGCCAGAGGGCATTACTACAATGAAGGGGGCACAGTGGACATTATTACTGTGAAGGGGGCACAATGGGGATTATTACTGTGAAGGGGGCACAATGGGGATTATTACTGTGAAGGGGGCACAATGGGGATTATTACTGTGAAGGGGGCACAATGGGGATTATTACTGTGAAGGGGGCACAGAGAGGGCATAACTACTGTGAGAGGGCACAATGTGGGCATAACTACTGTGAGGGGGCACACTTCTGTACAAAACTTCTGTGAAGGTTGTACAATAAGGGCAATACTACTGAGGGGGTACAATTTTTTTTAAAGTATTGAGGGTAGGGGTGCTACAGAAAGGACCCTCCCTGTGTGCCAAACACCGTAGGCACGCCACTGAACCAGGGAACTATTTGCTCCCCGCTCCACCGTTGAGCCACTAGAGCTCCACAGCAGCAGCACAATGTCCTCACACATCGTCCTGCTGATCTGTGTAGGTGGAGGAGCGGGGCAGGCTGGGAATCAGGCCTCTGCTCCTCCTACACAGCAGCGCGATGTGTCACAGAATCCTGGTGCTGATGCGGAGCGCAGATCATGGGAGGAGCCATGTGACTGAGGCGAGGAGTATTTATTGTTTTTTTTTTTTACTTCCTGTAAAGGGGGCACTTAGCACATATCTTGGCATATCCACCATAAGAGGGAACATATCTTGGAATATCTACTGTGAAGGAGGAACACATCTTGGCATATCAACTGTGAGGGGGCACATATTTTGGGATATCTACTGTGAGGGGGGCACATATTTTGGGATATCTACTGTGAGGGGGGCACATATTTTGGGATATCTACTGTGAGGGGAGCACATATCTTGACATACCTATTGTGAGGGGGGCACATATCTGTGAGTAGACCTGAGGGACTGAAACACTGGGTAGAAAAAAAGTAGGAACATAAGGACTGATTCACATATATGCGCTCTGTAGCATGCTCTGTATAAGGTATTTAATCTATAATACATGTGCTTTCATTGCTTTAACCCCTTTAGGACACATGACGTACCGCTACGTCATGAGTTGTTCCGATCACTGCTGCTCAGCTGGCAGTGATCGGAAAGGTACCTGCTGAAATCATTCAGCAGGTACCTTGTTACAATGCCCAGGGGGGTCCTGTGACCCCCACATATGGAGTGATCGCTGCAAACCACAGGTCAATTCAGACCTGCGGTTTGCAGCGCTTTGTGCGATCTCTGATGGATCAGAGAGTTAATGCCCCCAAAGTCTTAATTTTAACCCCCTGCACCCCCGCCGCCATAATATGATTGGTGGTTGGGGGCACCGGAAGGGGTGCGGGAGGCATCGCGATCCCCCGCCCGCCTCCTCTGTAATGTATCCCTGGTGTCTAGTGGGTCTATCAGAGTGTCAGCACATTGCTGACACTCTGATAGAAACGGCTGGCATCTGTGCTTGATCAGATGCCAGCCGTTTAACCCCTTCTATACCGCGGTCCGTTAACAGGGAGGGAGCTCCCTCCCTCTCCCATCAGGGGGCTGCTGTGCCTTTGCAGCCCCCCAACAGGATGGGATCACAGAGGGAGGGAGCTCTACTCCCTCTTCATCACCCCCTACTCAGTTCTGGCAGCGGGTGATGGTTGCCATGGAGACAGGACGCTTTCAGAAGCGTCCTGTCTCCATGGTGCTAAAAGTCTGAATAGACCTGCTAAAGGTCTATTCAGACTTTGTAAAGTACAAAATACAGCACAGTGCACTATATAGTGTACTGTAATGTATTATACAGACACCAGATCCACTGGATCTTTCAGAACTAAGGTCAAAAAAAATGTAAAAATGTGAAAAAAAGTAAAAATCAAAAAAACACATCACTGAATAATATATATAAAAAAAAAATACACTACACATATTATGTATCGCCGTGTCCGTAAAAACCTGCTCTATAAAAATATCACATGACTGAACTCCTCAGGTGAACGCCATTAAAAAAAAAAAAAAAATGGTGTAAATAAGCCATTTTTTGGCACCTTACATCACTAAAAGTGTAATACAAAGCGATCAAAAAGGCGTTTGCCTCCCAAAATAGTACCAATCAAACCGCCATCTCATCCCGCAAAAAATGAGCCCCTAACTAAAACAATTGGCTAAAAAATAAAAAAACTATGCCTCTCAGACTAACATGATTTTTTTGTTTCAAAAATGCTTGTGTTAAATGTAAAAAAAAAAAAAAAAAAAAAAAATTAAAAAGTAGACATATTGGGTATCTCCACATCCGTAAGAATCTGCTCTATAAAAATATCACATGACCTAACCCCTCAAGTAAACACTAAAAAATAAAAATTAATAAAAACTGTCAAAAGCCATTTTTTGCCACCTTACATCACAAAAAGTGTAATAGCAAGCGATCAAAAAGTCATAAGACCCCCAAATAGTGCCAATCTAACCGTCACCTCATCCCGCAAAAATGATACCCAACCTGAGACAATTGCCTAAAAACTGAAAAATATATGGCTCTCAGACTATGGAGATACTAAAAAACATTTTTTTATTCAAAAGGATATTATTGTGTAAAACCAAAATAAATTAAAAAAGGTATACATATTATGTATCGTCGCGTCCGTAAGGACCTGCTCTATAAAAATATAACATGACCTAACCCCTCAGATGAACGCCGTAAACAAAAAATAAAAACGTTGTCAAACAAGCCATTTTTTTGTCACCTTACATCACAAAAGTGTAATAGTAAGCGATCAAAAAGTCATATGCACCCCAAGATAGTACCATTCGAACCGCCATCTCATCCCGCAAAAAATGAGCCCCTACATAGGACAATTGCCCTAAAAAAAAAAAAAAAAATATGGCTCTCAAACTATGGAGACACTAAAACATGATTTTTTTTTGTTCAAAAATTATTGTGTAAAACTTATATAAATAAAAAGTATACATATTATGTGTCGCCGTCCGTCACAACCTGATCTATAAAAATAACACGTGACCTAACCCCTCAGCTGAACACAGCAAAAAAATAAAAAATACGGTGTCAAAAGCCATTTTTGTCACATCACAAAAGTGTAATAGCAAGCGACAAAATGTCATATGCACCCCAAGATAGTGCCAATCAAACCGCCATCTCATCCCGCAAAAATGAGCCCCTACATAAGACAGTCGCCCAAAAAAATAAAATAAAACTATGGCTTTCAGAATGTGGAGACACTAAAAACTAAATTTTCTCAAAAATACTTTATTATGTAAAACAAACAAAAAACCCCAAAAAGTAGTCATATTTGGTATTGTCGCGTCCGTAACAACCTGCTCTATAGAAATAGCACACAATCTAACCTGTCAGTTCAACTATGTAAATAACAAAAATAAACAGTCCAAAAACAGCTATTTTTTTGCAAATTTTCCATTTTAATCCATTTTTCCAGTAAGAAAGCAAGGGTTTACAGCCAAACAAAACTCAATATTTATTGCCCTGATTCTCTTGTTTGCACAAACACCCCCATATGTGGTCGTAAGCTGCTGTACGGCCAAACGGCAGGGCACAGAATCATATGGTTTTTGGAAGGCAGATTTTTGCTGGACTGGTTTTTTGACACTATGTCCCATTTGAAGCCCCCTGATGCACCCTACAGTAGAAACTCCAAAAAGTGACCCCATTTTGGAAACTACGGGATAAGGTGTCAGTTTTGTTGGTACTATTTTAGGGTAAACATGATTTTTGGTTAATCTATATGACACTTTTTTTGAGACAAGGCAACAAAAATAGAAATTCGGAAATTTCATCTCCATTTGCCAATAACTCTTGTGGAACACCTAAAGGGTTAACAAAGTTTGTAAAACTGGTTTTGAATACCTTGAGGGGTGTAGTTTCTTAGATGGAGTCACTTTTATGGAGTTTCTACTCTAGGGGTTTATCGGGGGCTTCAAATGGGACATGGTGTCAAAAATCGAGTCCAGCAAAATCTGCCTACCAAAAACCATATGGCGTTCCTTTCCTTCTGCGCCCTGCCGTTTGGCCATACAGCAGTTTACGGCCACATATTTGGTGTTCGTGCAAACTGCACAATCGGGGGAATAAATATTAAGTTTTGTTTGGCTATTAACCCTTGCTTTGTTACTGGAAAATGGAACATTTTACAAAAATTGAAATTCTGAAATTTTATCTCCATTTGCCATTAACTCTTGTGGAAAACCTAAAGGGTTAATGACGTTTGTAAAATCAGTTTTGAATACCTTGAGGGGTGTAGTTTCTAGAATGGGGTCATTTTTGGGTGGTTTTATTATGTAAGGCTTACAAAGTGACTTCAGACCTGAACTGGTCCCTAAAAGTGGGTTTTTGAAAATTTCTGAAAATGTCAAGATTTGCTTCTAAACTTCTAAGCCTTGTAACGTCCCCAAAAATAAAATGGCATTCCCAAAATGATCGATACATGAAGTAGACATATGTGGAATGTAAATCAATAACTTTTTTTGGCAGTATTACTATGTATTATAGGAGTAATTAAAACTTGGAAAATTGCAAATTTTTCTAAATCTTTGGTAAATTTGGTATTTTTTTTATAAATAAAAATGAAATTTTTCGACTTCATTTTACCAGTGTCATGAAGTACAATATGTGACGAAAAAACAATCTCAGAATGGCCTGGATAAAAAAAAGCGTTTTAAAGTTATCGCCACATAAAGTGACAATGGTCAGATTTTGAAAAAAATGGCCTGGTCCTTAAAGTAAAATAGGGCAGTGTCCTTAAGGGGTTAATCGCCGTGCAAAATGCCACAAGGGGCCCCACTGAGACTATCGTCCAAGGGCCAGCATGACCCTGGAGCCGGCCCTGTTTAACCACTTCAGCCCCCCTAGCTTAAACACCCTTCATGACCAGGCCACTTTTTACAATTCCGCACTACACTACTTTCACCGTTTATTGCTCAGTCATGCAACTTACCACCCAAATGAATTTTACCTCCTTTTCTTCTCACTAATAGAGCTTTTATTTGGTGGTATTTCATTGTTGCTGACATTTTTACTTTTTTTGCTATTAATAAAAATTTAACGACATTTTTCTCTAAATTTATTGTTCTACATGTCTGATAAAAAAAAAAAATCCAATAAGTGTATTTATTGGTTTGGGTAAAGTTATAGCGTTTACAAACTATGGTGCAAAAGTGAATTTTTGAAGCAGCTCTGACTTTGAGCGCCTGCCATGTTTCTTCAGGTGCTAGAATGCCAGGATAGTATAAATACCTCCCAAATGACACCATTTTAGAAAGAAGACACCCCAAAGTATTCACGGAGGGGCATGGTAAGTTCATGTATCATTTCATTTTTTTCACAAGTTAGCGGAAAATGTCACTTTGAGGAAAAAAAAAGAAATAAAGTTTCCATTTCTGCTAACTTCTGGCAAAAAAAAAAAAAAAACTCAGACGGGCTCACTATGCCCCTCAGTGAATACCTTGGGGTGTCTACTTTCTCGAAATGGGGTCATTTGTGGGGTGTGTTTACTGTTCTGGCATTTTGGGCGGGGCTAAATTGTGAGCAGCCATGTAAAGCTGGCAGGTACTCGTTGAATTTGGGCCCTTTGAGCATCTATGGCTGTAGATAGCAACACCATAGAATGTCGCAGACTCAGGAGAAGTAGGGCAATGTGTTTTGGGGTGTATTTTTACATATACCCATGTTGGGTGAGAAAAATATCTCTGTAAACTGACAACTTTGTATAAAAAAAATTAAAAAGTTGTTGTTTACAGCGATATTTCTCACACAGTATGGGTATATATAAAAATACACCCCAAAAAACATTGCCCTACTTCTCCTGAGTACGGCGATACCACATGAATTACACTTTTTTGCAGCCTGGGTGCGCAAAGGGGCCCTAATTCCAATGAGTACCTTTAGGATTTCACAGGGCATTTTTACGCATTTGGATTCCAGACTTCTTCTCACGCTTTAGGGGCCCCTAAAATGCCAGGACAGTATAAATACCCCACATGTGACCCCATTTTAGAAAGAAGACACCCCAAGGTATTCCGTGAGGGGTATGGTGAGTTCATGTAAAATTTAATTTTTTGTCACAAGTTAGTGGAATATGAGACTTTGTAAAAAACAAAATATATATCAATTTCCACTAACTTGTGCCAAAAAAAAATTTCTGTGAACTCGCCATGCCCCTCACAGAATACCTTGGGGTGTCTTCATTCCAAAATGGGGTCACTTGTGGGGTATTTATACTGCCCTGGCATTTTAGGGCCCTAAAGCGTGGAGAATCCAAATGCGTAAAATGGCCTGTGAAATCTCTAAAGGTGCTCATTGGTTTTAGGCCCCTTTGCGCATCTTGGCTGCAAAAAGTGTCACATGTGGTATCACGTACTCAGGAAGTAGGGTAATGTGTTTTGGGGTGTATTTTATATATACCCATATTGTGTGAGAAATATCGCTGTAAACAACAACTTTTTAAATTTTTTTATTCAAAGTTGTCAATTTACAGAGATATTTCTCACACCAGCATGGGTATATGTAAAAATACACCCCAAGCACATTGCCCTACTTCTCCGAGTACGGCGATACCACATGAGTACACTTTTTGCAGCCTAAGATGCACAAGGGCCCAAATTCCAATGAGTACCTTTTAGGACAGGGCATTTTTACGCATTTGGATTCTTCTCACGCTTTAGGGGCCCCTAAAATGCCAGGGCAGTATAAATACCCCACATGTGACCCCATTTTGGAAAGAAGACAGCCCAAGGTATTCCGTGAGGGGTATGGTGAGTTCATAGTAAAAAAAAAATTTTGGCACAAGTTAGTGGAATATGAGACTTTGTAAAATGCATTTTATATATCAATTTCCACTAACTTGTGACAAAAATTTAATTTTCATGAACTCGCCATGCCCTCAGCAGATACCTTGGGGTGTCTCTTCCAAAATGGGGTCACTTGTGGGGTATTTATACTGTCCTGGCATTTTAGGGCCCCTGAGCGTGAGAATCCAAAATGCGTAAAATGGCCTCGTAACCTAAAAGTGCTCATTGGTTTTAGGGCCCCTTTGCGCATCTTGGCTGCAAAAAGTGTCACTATGTGGTATTACCAGTACTCAGGAGAAGTAGGGTAATGTGTTTTGGGGTGTATTTTATATATACCCATACTGGGTGTGAGAAATATCGCTGTAAATCGAACAACTTTGTAAATTTTTTATTCAAAGTTGTCATTTACAGAGATATTTCTCTCACCCAGCATGGGAATATGTAAAATACACCCTAAACCACATTGCCCTACTTCTCCTGAGTATGCATTTGATTCTCACGCTTTAGGACCCCTAAAATGCCAGGACAGTATAATACCCCACATGTGACCCCATTATGGAAAGAAGACACCCAAGGTATTCTGTGAGGGGTATGGCGAGTTCACAGAAAAAAAATTTGGCACAAGTTAGCGGAAATAGATTTTTTTTTTTTTTACAGTCTCATATTCCACTAACTTGTGACAAAAAATAAAATTTTGCATGAACTCTCCATACCCTCAGCGAATACCTTGAGGTGTCTTCTTTCTAAAATGGGGTCACATGTGGGGTATTTATACTGTCCTGACATTTAGGGTCTCCGCAATAATTACACGCATGGCCAGCATTAGGAGTATCTGTGATTCTCCTTATATAGAGCATACGGGTAATGAGATTTTTTTTCCGCTCAGCCTCTGCGCTGAAAAAAAAAAAAAAAAAAATATGAACGACACAGATTTTATCATTCCGGAAATTGCTGCATCGCCAGATCTGGTTTTCCGGTCTGCACATGCCATAAATTAAATACAGGATCCATTTTTCCCAGATGATACAGGATTTTATTCCTTAACAAAAAAAAAAAAAACACAATACATCAGGCCTGCTAGTAACGAGCATGTTGTGCTGGTTGCAAGAAGCATCACATCAGAAGATGGGAGTTTCCTGACTGCACCTGCATGCCCCGGCCCCTGATCACCTCTGTCCCTTGCATCAGATTTGAGATACTTAGCCAGGGTGTGCTGGTACAGTTTAGCTTAAAAAAAAAAAAATAGTTTAGCATGATTTCAACTTGCTATTTAAGCATGCTTCTAGAGCAGGGTTGGGCAAACTGCAGCGCTCCAGCTGTTGCAAAACTACAACTCCCAGCATGCAAAAACTGCTTTACAGCTATCAGCCTACAGCAGGGCATGGTGGGAATTGTAGTTTTACAACAGCTAGAGGGCCGCAGTTTGCCCATCCCTGCTATAGAGTAATGTTCACCTGCATAAATAGCAACCCCTTATTTAGGTCTACATACCATTTATTTGAATTACTGCAGCTTGGCTAAATACATGGGGGTGGTAATAGTATGACCTGGCTGCTCTCAATCGATACACACAAACTTGCCCATTTTAGTCTCCGGCTATATAGTAAAGATACAAGGCAGATTCTTAAGAAAATAGAGCTTTATTTACAGTAATAACTCATTCAAATCACTCATCTGAAGCACCTATGGATAGGGAAGAGAAAAAAAGAAAAAAAAAAGCTGTTAAGTTCACATGATTACAAGGCTACAAATACATTCTCTTGCTACATAATGTCTCTATAGTGTGGCAACATGAACCCTAGGAAAAAACCTACCTGGAAATTACAGCTGTGAAAATCCCAAACTCAAAGCCAGGAAGCCAACCACCAACAGTAATGTCTAATGATCAGTCATCTGCCTCATTCTATAAAACAGAATACATGAAGTCCATGAGCTTGGAAGGCAACCAAGGTAAGGCTAGTGCATTCTTAAAAATGGGCTAATATTTATATTTGGATTGCAGCCTACTGGATGGCTGGGTCCCAACAGTGAAAGGGACAGTGGAAAGGAAAGTGACGTATGACGGGGTAAAAAAACTAAGAAAAAAAAAAAAAAACTATGTATGTAAAAATAGAGTAACAAGCAGTCTTCCAGTAAATTCTGGCTAATGGGCAGTGGCCAAACAGACTTCCAGACATTGTCAGTAGCACCAGATAGTTTCATTAAGGCTAATTGGAGGTTTCACAAGCACATGAACTCAAGATACAGGTAGGTGGACATGAGCAAAAGAGTTACCTCAAGATACCGACTAATTCCACAAATGAACTAGCCAAGAGCAGCTTTCACCAGGCTTCATAGGATGCACAACACTTGACTTCTTCAAGGAAATTGCAGAGACCTGTATTCTAGCAGGAGATTCTCAGAAGGTAACAGAATTGTTCTAACATTTTAATTCCACCCAATGGAGAGCATCTGGACTTCTATTAGCATCCGATGAATGCTGGATTAGATTTTCCTTGTCACACCAGGAAACTGTCATATTAACCAAGTAAAGGCAACGGCAGCATTCAGTAGCTGTGCACCTACACAGGTGTTCAAGTCCCAAACTTGCAGTTTTCAAATTTATTCATTTAAAAAAAAAAAATTTTAAAGTTTCCAGTGTGTTTGGGGTGGGGAGTTTGTCCATAAAAGAACCCTACTAAGTAGCTTTGGCTCAATGTTCAACAAGATCTGAAAAGCTCACCAAGTATGGAACACAAGGACCACACCATCTGATCCACTATTTTAGATCTTGCAGTTGCATCTGTCACAGACTAGGGGCTTGCGCACAAAAACGTGTGCAGCCTGTGCCCTCAAACAGCAGGTCCACAATATATAGACCCTGGCTGTGTGCGTGCTATTTACTTAGAGGACTACTGGTCCACAGTTTGAGAGAAATGTATATACATGCAGGGGCACTCAGGATGACCCTGCACTTACTTGTATCCCTGGGTGCTGCTCTGCTAGTCCTGTGTAGCTCTCCGATACCGGCACACTACTATTTTTGCCTGGGGCAGACATATTTTGCCCTGGGCGTCTCCTCCCAAGCTTGGAGCTGAGTGCTGCAATTGGCAAGCGCTCCAGGGCAAAAAGATGATGTCTGTCACAGGCAAAAATAGGAGAAGGGTGCGCCGGCATGGGGGGGCTACACAGAACGAATGGAGTGGCACCCTGGAATACAAGTAAGTGCAGGGTCATCCCTGTGTGCCAGTCTGCATGTACATACATTTGCCTCAAACTGTGGACCAGTGAAAAAGGTCCTCAATCTGCAGCAGTATGAACACTTTTTGCAGTTCTGACAATCTTACAGATCATGGACTCATTCAAGTGAGCAAGTCCACATCTGCAAGTGGCAAGCACCTAGCTTGGTGCCCTTACTTTGTGGTCCGCAGCACGGGCACACATTTGTGTGCATAAGCCAAGCTGCAGCAGGAAGATCAGACCACCAGTGCAGAGGACAGCACAAGAGCAAGTTGGATCACTGCTGTATGCCATTCCTTCTTTTACAGCTTTCAGGGGCATGTCTGAAAATTAAATTCTCAGACAACCACTTAAAGACTAGTGTCAAGACTGCAGTAGTTTCTAGAATATCACAATATTAAGTGACATTTGAGCTATACCATGACACTCAGTGTGGTTCAATCTCTAGAACCCTGAGAGAACAGGATTTCCCATCAAGTTTACCAAGCAACTTCATACATCTCCCCACAAATAAGTTGTTTAATGGTCACTGTTTTTCAATCATTGCACAAGTCAACATGACTAAGAAAAACTTGCCAATATAACTTAGGTGCGAGAGGTAGACATGTTTCTCTAAGGAAATTACCTGCTAAATCAGGCTTGAGACTGCCAGCTCACTGAAGAACCAGTGGGGAGAGGGGCTGCATTTCTCCAGCATGACTAAAATTTTGGACTGCAGTGTATGCAGCAATTTTTGCCTAGGCATCAATGCTATAAAGCTCCTGACAGCACATGTGCTGATATAAGAGCAAGATAAAAGTCTGTGGTTACTGGGGGCCATTTATCAAAACCGCCTACCATTGATTTGTGAAAGCATAGTGACCATAAAAAGTAACTTCTGAATTTGCATGTTACACTAATCCACTGAGATAAGCTGTGAAGAACTATATAGCTAGAATGCAGTAGCAGCTGAGTACATGACTGTATGACATCTACCTAGCCAGTGTTGTGCGGAAGGTAAATGTCCAGAGCGGCATTTCTTTTCAGATGGTCTTTAATAGGCTTC
>JAKVIS010001682.1:0-30145 GCA_033119425.1 Bufotes viridis
TTACCTCCTTGTCAACCCCAGGTCTGTAAGGTCTCTCCTCATATTCAAAACACAGGCCACAGCCATAAACTCCTGAGTTCCTGGCTCTGACCCAGAGGTGACAACGGTCGGCGCCTCCAGGACCCTTTATCTAAACATGACTCAGGTGCAGAAACCACGTGAGAGGTTTATTACTTTCATGATAGGAGCAGGCTGGTGCATCCGGAGGAAGAGGGCGAAGCAGCCTCCCTGTCCCAGAAGAATCCAAAAATCATATTCGGGCCATAACTCGAATACACCGCTCAGTAGAGGGATTGCTGATTCCTACGCCATTAAATAGCAGTCAAGGAATGTCGGTTTGGCTCATATCAAGAACACCCACTTGCAGATAACCCTGTAACTCAGTGTCACGGTTCTCCTGATTGGGGCCACGTGGACACCCTGTGTTTGGTACCTCTGTGACCCCAACCCTGAGGAGCTGAAAAATGAGCCCACAATCATCGGGCGGGCGTTCTCCTGTGCCGGAGTTATAGGCAGAAATCAATTTCAGACCAGATTTCAGTGGGACTGACAGGTCATAAACCTCACAGCCCACCCATGTGTCCCGCCTTACAGGTCGAAGCTTACAGACTGCCTGGACCAGTCCTCATAAATTGGACAGAGCAGATTGTACTGTGTTCCCCATTTTGAGGTCAATCTGATTGAATGAGGATCCGTGTTTCTGTCTTGCCTCAGGACCTGATAGCTGCAGTCTCTGTGTGAGTAACGTAAGCGTCAGTCTTCATTTATCCCTTTATTTTAAAACTGTTCTCTGTATATATCTGTATGCTTCTGTTTTTAGTAATATCTTTATGTTTATTAAAACCTCTTTTCTTAACCCAGCACGGGCAATATTTTTGAGGCAATTAGAGTTCCTAATTTTCAGCTACCTGTTTGCTTTAAATGCCAATCTTTCTCTGAAGGTGACTGTGGATGTCTGATTGTAAGTCTGTGACCATAGCTTCTGTGTGAAGTGTGGATAGTGGGGTATCCTCTGTGTACGTGCTGAGACTCTGTGTGCGGTCTCAGTACCAGGTATATAATAGACCGAGGTGTGTGGGGTAATTGATCCCACGGACAAGGTGAGGACAGCAGCCTCTTAGAGGAGAGGTCTGCGTCCGGGTTGTAGGTTTCCTTGAAGGCCCTGTGTGTGTGGCAGGAGGGATTCTGTGTCCGCTAAGTCCCACCAAGCCTGATCTGGCAGATCGGGTTGGTTAGATCGGATTGGTGGGGGTTTGCTGTGTGAATGAGTGTGTGGGCCGGTAGGTGGGAGAGGAGTTCTTCCAAGCCTAGGCCCCTGTAAAGTTCCTTCATTTCTAAAAGGAACCGGTCACAATTTGATCTCCTGTACAATCTGGTGGATTGTAAGAGCAGGGTGATCAAATTGGATAGTGTGTAGTGTCAGAACTTGTCCCGATTGATTGCTGGCATCTGATCCCGGTCTGATCAGGTACCATGGTCTGGGAGCTGGGCGAGTTCGTGACACACACCACCTATTTCAGTGCTGCCCATGGAGCATACAGCTCTATGCAGGAGCCCAGTTTGCCCTGGTTTGTTCTGTAAAGCTAATAGACTAATGGTTTCTAGCAACAGTCAGTGAGCGAAATATACTAAAGATCCTGTAGCGACAGAGGAGAACAGTGTGGCATGGAGATTGTGTGTTTGACTCACCTGATGCTGTGATCTGGACACTTGTAAATGTCTTGATCATGGCTTTAATAAAACTTACTAATTATGTACAGAGGGGATTAGTGATTGTCGTTTCAAACTAATCTGGAAAAAAGATACCCATATGTGACAATCAGAGAGCAAGTCTGCTCTGCCTGATGGGGGATTGATTATATGCACAGAAGTCCATATTAGAGGTAATGTGTCATCAGAAAATGACCTACTGATCACTTTTTTATGTTTAACATATTTAAAAAAAAAATTGATGATGTTATTTTGAATTTTCCATGACACTTTTCTATATTTAAACTAAAACCAAAAATCCTGCAGTTTTTGCACTGACCACTATGACAGATTAGAAAAAGAGAGATGTGTTACTATCTGGCTTTAACTGGCAGATAAAATTTTTGGTGACACATTTCCTTTAAGTTTTGCCCACATCTGTGGCCTCATGCACACGACCGTTGTTTGTTCTACGCGTCCGTTACGTTTTTTTCACGGATAGGATGCTTCCCCATTCATTTCAATGGGTCCGTCAAAAATGCGGATGGTCAGCCGTTTTTGTTCCGCATCCATGGTCGTGTTTACATTCCGTCAAAAAAATAGAGCATGTCCTGTCTTTTTCACGTTCTAGTGAACAAAGATAGGCATTATTACAATGGATCTGCCAAAAAAACGTGCCTACGTGTGCATGAGGCCTATATTGGAGGATCCGTCAGGAGCTTCATTGCATATTCTGTCAACATAAAAACTAGATATCACGTGCCATCCATTTTCATCATTTTATGGAACAACATTTGCATTAATTTCAATGTTTCTTCTCCTTCCTTTAAGGGATGTGTTTGTGATTTTTGCAGTCTGTTTTGTGCCCTTACATTTTTTGCAATTACTAAAAAATATAAAATTATACCTTTGCTTTTATCCTCTAAAAATGTAATTAATAAATAACTAAACACCTGTACAATGTCCTTACATATACACAATCAAGGTTTAGTGATGCAAATATCAAGGTGGCTCCCCTGTCCACTGAAATGGAAATGGTAGCGCTGATCAATAGGACTCACCCTATCTTCATAAACTGAAATTGTATATACCAGAAGTGATAGGCACTAACGTCTGGAATCACTCTGAACAAGCAGCGTTTATTATTAAAACCCATCATCCATACATATAGATAAAAATAAAGAAATTAAACTAAACGATTATAAAATAACTTAAAGCTAAAATAGTAGACCAAATATTTCATAGATAATATTTAGTGGAGAATCTCCATCTGGGGTAAAGTCACACTTGTGGAGTATGACAGGATTTTCATTCACCATACAAATCGCCAGTTGTGACAAAATCCCTGTCGGGAGAATCGTCACCACTAAGCGAATGCCATCACTCAATACATCCTTATGTAGTAATACACATTGTACATATTGTATATTTACTGTGCTGCCCTGATAAGTCAAGCGATTTGGATACATTTGCAAGGATTGCGCGGTCATCAATCTTGATGTGATTAGCCGCGCAATGACCCAAGCGCATGTAGATGCTATATACTCATATCCTGATGTTAGTGGAAATGTTAAATACAGTATTAAATTGGTGTCACAAATTAGCTGAATGTAAAATAGATCAGAAAAAGTGAGTCTGTTGTTGGTCTATATCAAAATCCAATAACAACAGAAGAATGATACAGTGAAATCAGATAAATACCAACATACAGGATTGAAGAATAAATCCAGAAAATACCTGAGACAGGAGATTAGCCAGAAATGGCCATTTTTCGACAGTGCGTTGAACATGACATATGAAATGAAGGATAAATTTATTAATAATAGTAACCTTACAAGGCAAGAAGTTGAAGCCATTAAACAACTTCAAAACGATATTAATACGTCCCACCGATAAAGGCGGAGCTATCGTTATCCTGGAAGCAGGCAAATATAGTAAGGAATGCAGAAGACAGCTAGCAGACGGGATGATTTATAAGAAATTAAAAAGTGATCAAAGGAATACTATACAAAATTAGTTGAATCATTGTAATAAAGGTTTACAAAAGGAATTCTCTCAGAACAGGAACACAAATGTGTGCTTAATACACAACAAAGGTTACCTGTCTTTTATTGCATACCCAAATTGTCACAAAAATCAATGTCCAATTATTTGGGGAATAGACTCTCTTACTTCAAATTTGTCCCACTATATAGACAAACTGTTGCAAGCGACAGTGAAAAGGACACGAACCTATATCAAAGATACAACACAAATCATACAAATAATTTAAAATGTAATCCAAACCACATTGGATCATTGGTACATTAGATGCACACCTCTGTACACTATAATAATCATCAACAAGGGGTGGAAGCTATGAAAAAACAATGGCAAATGGATGGTGAATTACTGTTGGATGGCCAAAACCCTTTTAAAAAAATATATCGCGCAGGCATCAACAGTTAAGTAAGGGAATCCAGATTGGAGCCTAAGGGGACATGTCACCTGGATTTTGGGTAGGAGCTGAGGACATGGGCTGCTGATGGCGCTAGCATCCACAATATCCAGTCCCCATAGCTCTGTGGCTTTATTGTGTAAGAAACAGATTTGATGCATGCAGATAGCCTGAGATGAGTCCTGTGCGTGGCTCCATCTCAGGGACAGAGACTCATCTCAGATTAATTTGCATATGCATCCAAATCAGGTTTTTACACTAATAAAGCACACAAGCTATGGGGAACTGGATGTGCTGATGGCCATCGCCAAGCGACAGACCACGTCTGGCTCTATACCACAAATCCGATGACAGGTTCCCTAATATATATGTGTAGGTATATCTTTATCCCTTTCAGTTCACATGTAGAATCGCGTTTTCCCTACCTTTTTGCCAGAATGGTCGGCAGAGCTGAGCAATCCTTCCGCTGTAGGCATGCGTTGAGAGCTCCTGTGAGGTCTTCTAACTTCTTGCTCTACTAGCACTTCTCGTGCCGCCCGGCTGGTGGCAGAGCGCGCGTGTGTATGAGCTCGCTGATGCTTGCACAGGAGCGTGTGTGGCGTCCAGCTGTTCCTACTGGTACTACCGAGGACAAAATTTAACCGACATGTTTCGGATGACGTTTGGTCCCTCGAGGCATCAGTGCCACTGATGTGAAGTCGAGCGCTTGGCTACCAAGGTGCATGAGGGCGGACTGACAAGCTACAGAGGATAAGCTCACAGCCAAAAATGAACCAAGGGGCTACCAGACATGTGTCTAAAACAACAGTTCAGTGAACTGTATTGCGTATGGGTTCTGAAGTGGACGGATGGTGCACGTCTGTTAACAAAGCTGCATCAGCAGAAAAAGCATATATTCTTGTAGCAGTATCGGAACTGAACTCTACGCTGTTTGGCAAAGGATTGCTTTCTCAGATGAGTGACATTTTCTGCTTAATTGAGCGGATGGATGTTGGCGTGATGAAGCAAGAAATCATAAAGAACAAATTCCTTGCAACCACTGTTGGAAAAACAAAGCGCTGGTGGTGGCACACTGCTATGGTCCTGAGAGGAATGTTTTGTGGCGCTTCTGGACTCCATTCATATGGAAGGCACTCTAAACCAGATTTGAGTACTGAATCCATCCTTGCAGATCACATACACAACCAGATCTGCTGGACCCTTGTCTTCCCTGGGGCTGATGAGGATCACTCCAAACAAGACAATGAGACCATATCGAGATGTGTTTGAGAAATGTCGCCAAACAGTTGGTTGGAAGGGCACGACCGAGACTCCCAAGTACTACTCTGACCCCCTAGTTCCCCAGACTTTGAACATCTATGGGCCCACCTCAATCCATCGTGTTCGTTCTAGCAGTCCTCACCCTGCACCCTCCAGCATTTGCGGAGGCTCTGTCAGCATGGCTCCAGAGTCCAGATATCTGCGACAACCTACCAGGGCCTCATTGGGTCACTCCTAGCCCCATCTAGCTGTCTGGCCGTGCTGCAGATTGTCTCGATATTAGCTGGTGGTCATAATAGTAGCGACTCGACTGAGTATAAAGATGGATCTGTGGATACCATTGCTGGCATTCCGTACCTTGGGAATACATTACTGCATGGGAAGAATACTATAGAGCAGGGATGGCCACCCTGAAGAGGCTCTCAGCATGCTTTGCCAAACTGCGGCTCCAAGCACACACACTGCCTACGGCTATCAGGCCACAGCAAGGGTATGGGTGGGAGTTGTAGTTTACTGGCGGCTGGAGAGCTTCGCTGAGGTAGTATCCCCTGCTATGAAAGGCTTAGTCAGATATATCCTCCGATTAACCATGGCAGTGGGCTCTATGGTTCAGATGTCTGTAGAGTATCTGTCACAGAGAAGTTCCTAGGTTCAAGACCTGGCAGTAACAATTTAAAAGTAGAGAGAGTAAGGTTAATGGAGAAGACACTTCAATTATTGTAATAGTTCCGTCCTATAATGGACCGTTTCAATATATTTCTAAGTTACATTTTAGATACTAAAAAAATTATTAAGTGTATGTATGCATATGTATCCTGAAAAATTACACCCATGCCATGTTACTGGCATGTTACAAATTTTACATGGTAATACATTTTGCATGGGAAAGTTACCATTGCGGTTTTTAATCTGGGAAAGGCAAACAGCACTTCATGGTTGCATGAGTACCCAATTAACAGCTGATGGCAGCCGAGCTGCAGGCTGCTTACCAGATGGGTCATTGCAAGTGCGAGTCACAGCTCTGGTGAGAGGCATAAGACAGAACTTACTGTCCCTGAGCACAAACCATTACATCCTGCTCCAGGTGCCGGTCACTTGATCCCATCGGTGCTGCAGTAAATTCAAAAGAAAGATTCAGGTCACAGGGTTACATGCTTTGTAGTTACATAGTTGTTAAGGTTTGAAAAAAGACCATCCCAGTCCAGCCTGCTGTCGATTCTATCCACGGAACATCCTGGAGTCAGTGTCCATCTTAGCTTTTAAAAAAAGAACAGGGTTGGGGCAAAGGAAAGAGTTGCATAAGAACCAAGACAGGCTTTATCTTATATTGGTACACAGCCTCAAAGTTATTTTGAATTAAAAAGTAATTTAGATACCTTTTTGAAGCCATCTTCTGTATTTTTCTGTGGCCGTGCTCCTGCAACGGGCTGTTCCCACAGATTCACAGATCTTACAGTAAGAAGCGCTTGTAGCTGTGACGGCTGAATCTTATTTTCTCCAGGCGCGGGAGCCGGCCTTGCTTTTTGAGGGTGTTTAACATGCAGAATTGCTTCCTTGATATGTTTTGTATGAATCCATTTATACATTTGTACAGGTTAATCTTGTCTCCCCTTAGACGTTTTTTCAAGGCTAAAAAAATTCAGTTTATTTAATATTTGCTCATAGCAAAGATCTTCCAGGCCCACTTTATGAGTTTAGTTACTCTCACTCCTGTACTTTTCACGTGGTGAAAAAATATATATTTTTACCATTCAATGCCTGCCCAGCGTAAAATCCTCTTTTTACCCTATAAAAGTTACATTATTGCCTTGTTCTGCCGAATCAAATAAAATCAGTAACTTCCACTTTGAGACATTGTGGGTGGAAAAAACTTCACGTCAATTTTGGCTCAAAATACTAGAATTTGATGGCCTGCTCTGTACTTCTGCTAAGCAAAAGAATTTCACTTGCATCCGTCAGTTTCATTGGTGGGTGAAGAAATCTTCTCGTATTTATTCAAAATAATTCCAGCTTCTACCGGCATCTGAGCAATCTGATGCTGAAAAAATAATCAAAGTGAAATCCATCTGTTTCACTGGGGTTGAAAATATCTTTCTCCTATAAAGTGACATGTACTGCCTTGTACTGTAAATCAAATAAAATCAGCCAATTCCACTAGGACATTGTGGTTGAGAAAAAAAAGTACCCCTGCGGCCTGTGTTGGTATTTCCTGCTGCTTAGGCAGCTGTTGCTGATGGCATTCCCCTCTACACTGGGGCTCAGTGGAAGCACAAGTTGAAGGCAGAGGAGGAGGAAGGGGCCGCCAACACAGCCAGGGCACCGCTAGCACTTCAGAAGGCAGGGTTAGCATGGCGAAATGTGAATAAGCTTTGTCATCACCACAACAACCAGCACCACCAGCTGATACGCAACATCTTAGCAGTAGGCAGCATTTCAGCAACATGGTGGAGCAGTATGTGTCACACGCCTACATGTACTGACTGATGGGTCTGCCCCATTCAACTTCTCTGGGTCTCCAAATTGGGCACATGGCCTGAGCTTGCCCTTTATGCCTTGGAGATGCTGGCCTGCCCTGCAGCCAGTGTATTGTCTGAAATTGTGTTTAGCACAGCAGGGGCGTTAACACAGACAGCGCAAAATGCCTGTCCACAGCCAATGTAGACAAGCTCATGTTCATTAATAATGAACCAGGCATGGATCCCACAGGACTTGTCTGTACCTTATTCAGAATAGACAAGTATACCGACTTCACACAGCCATTGTTATACTCCAGTGCACTTTCTCTTTGTGTTATTTTATATATTCCACAATGTTTTGTCTGTACCCAAATTAAATAAAAAAATTAAAAAAAACCATGTTGGCTGCCTCCACCTCCTCCACCGCCGCTTCCACCTACACCGCTAAATCCTACACCGCACCATGTCCACCTACAACGCCACGTTAACACTGCCTCCTCAACCTCCTAGTCCATATGGACCTCCTGCTCTTAGTTCAGGATTAAAATTTGTAATTTTTATTTATTTTATTTTTACATCATTTCCTAGTCACATTTGTTTGCAGGGCACTTACCACATTTGCTGCCTTTTGCAGCCCTCTTGCCCCTTCCTGGACTTTTAGGGCTTCAATAGGGTTCTGGTTCGGGGTCAAGTTGGATCCCAAGCCCAGGCTTTTATGAGACTCGGCCCGGGCTTCGTGAACCTGAACTTCCAGGTGTTCGCTCAACTCTAACCAGTGACTCTCCCAGTTTTACTGCCCCTAGAGCATATACTACATACATTAATGAATAAGATAAATAATAGCAGACCCAGCACCGAACCGTGGGGTTCCTACTTAAAACCGGGGACCATTCAGACCTAGGACTCATTGACCACAACTTTTTAGATACTATCATGAAGCCAATTTTCCAATCTAGTTACAAATTATATTTTCTAAACTAATAGACCTCAATTTACCCATTAGTCGTCTGTGTGGGACAGTATTAAAGCCTTTTCAAAGACCAAAAACACAATAACTGACAGCCTTCCCTTTGTCCAGGCTTCTACTCACCACCTGATGAAAACAAATCAGGTTAGTTTGACATCTTCTGTCCTTAGTAAAACAACTTGTTGGCTATCACTTATTATATTATTGTCAGTTACGTAATCCTGTATGTAGTCTTGTAGAAAGCCCTCAAACATTTTTTTCCCACTATGGATGTTAAACTTACTGGTCTATAATTTCCTGGTGAAGACCTAGCTCCCTTTGAAATACTTTGGAGCGGCCCTCCTGGTACATCCAGCATTTTGCTCTAAATCCTTTCATAACATTTTGATTTACTGGGATGTCATCAGTGGGAGGTAGTTCCCACGAGGAAATGGCAAGATGTGCCCATTAGAGTGAGTCGCATGGAATTGTTCCTGCACAATCACTACAAGAAGCCCCATCTGTAAAGGGCAGGACTTGGAGATAACTCAGTCCTGACAGTTCAATCCCTTACACAGTAGTGATTGTGTGGTCAATAGTGCTCGCATGTCATCTGAACGATTGAGGCCAGGGTTCTTTGTGTTGACTTACCACCCCAATCACTCTAGGAGCTAGTTTGACATTTTTAGTTGTAAGACAACAATGACTTCCTTAGATATCTTAGTTCAGTGGGCATATTGGCTACCAGAGTCCTGGTTTTTGTCCAGCAGTCATTTATAGGTTATTAGATTCTAGTCTGTATCAACTATGTGAAATTAAGGTTATGTATTTAATGTAAACTCATTGCTGCTTCATATTTTCCTGTCCAGATTTCTCATGGATCATTTTGCTCTGGAAACTAACCAAAACATCTTAAAATCCAAGAATATGGGTTACTTACAACAGGTAATTTCTTTTTATCAGTAGGTAATAAAAAAAGCCCTACGGGCATATTAAATATTATTTTTCTTCATTGCAACAGATGAAGAATATCTCCATGATTTTATAGACCTATTGAGAATTTTTGATTGAAAACATTGGGCTGCATCACAGAAATGACCACAATTGCAGATGAATTAGACAAATTCCACAGAGGAGCCACCATTGCCAGTGTTACAGAGTTCATTTGGCATTGCTGGAGGTATTGCTACTATTGTCGGCCTGGCGCTGGCCCCTGTTACGCTTAGTGCATCACTGATTGTCAGTGGTGTCGGTATTAGTGTTGCTGGCTGGAGGAGTCACAGGGCATCAGCTTCTATCGCTGATACTATCAATATGAAAAAGAAGAGTCAAGAAGTACAGAACTTGTAGATCACATTAATGTAATGATACGGCAAATTTGGAAGAACTTTCTGAGAATATTAACTTAAATGTTGTAAACCTACAGCGTTGGTCGAGATGGAGATGAATTACTGATTGCTTAAGATCGGTGGGAAGAGTGCATTAACTACACTGGAGCTTAGCAGAATTTCTCAGCTGAGCAAAATAACAGCAGTGGCATCTCGAGGGGCTCAGTTAGCCACTCGGGGAGTCCAGGCAGCTGCAGCTATTTCTGGGGTTTTAGCAGCCCTGTTTATTATAGTTGATGCAGTTTTTATTATCAAGGGAGCAGTGGATTTGCACAAGGGAAGTAAGACTGAGGAAGCTGCACGGATAAGAGAATGTGCTGCTGAGCTGCAATTGATATTTCAAGAAGCTGACAACTTATTTCAAGATTTGAATGTTTTTTTTAATACTAAATAATGTTTTTGCTTCTAAAACAGGAACATTACTTTTCTGCCTGTAAATCATTTTTTGCGGTGTTGTTATCCTAAAATAATGCAGTGTTTCTAGATACTCTAGATGCTTACTCTATAGGAAAAATTTTTTTTTGCATTAGCAGCACATTCTTAGCTTAAAATTACTTGACGTTAAATGCAAAGTCCACCAGTCCAGGGACTCCCAAATTCTGGACACAAATGCCAAATAAGACTCTCACAGAGAGTTTTGTCCAGCATGCTTGACAAAAACCACTGCAAGGAGTAAAACACTGCATGACTTTTATATGGGACAATTAAATAAGATTTTTTGGTAATCACATAAGGCACACAGCATGTACTTGTTATAATGCTTTCATTGATGTATTGCATTGTAATTGCATACGATATATGTAAATTGTCACAAGTGTGTATGGTATGGGTGTAGAGGGTGGACAGTTGAGAAAGGATGCAGTCTGTTATCATAAGAATGTACTTTTCTAAACCCTAATAAAAATTATTTAACTAAATATATAATATAGGTTTGTTTTTATCCATAGGATATTAGTGTCACATACAGCCCCCCCCCCCACATTATCTCCTTCTATTACCAATCAACTTCCACAAATAGTTATAACACCTTAAACTTCAAAGCCATTCCCATGACGTATGTTCCCCCAGTTCATCTCTCCAAAGCTCTATGGAACTCGCGTTGTGAGCTTTTGCACATCCATAACCTCTTTCTTACCCGTATCTCATATTTATGAGTCTTACAGAAACATGGCAGACAACATCTGACACAGCCTTCCCTGCTGGACCCAAACTCACCATGATGGTGTTGGCCTCCCTCTATGAGATTAAAGGGGTTGTCTGTCAGCATACATCATCAGTACCCTCCTCCTGCGAGCGCAGCCTTCTCTTCATTGTTTACCTGCTCGCAGTCACAACCACAGTGTTGAGCAGGAGTAATTATGCAGTATACGGGCACTTTAATACCCGTTTACCACCAATCTGTTATGCTCCTTTAAGTGTCTCATATAATTGCCTGCAGCAATGTGAAGGTTGTCATGTAGGTATTAGACCACTGGGGGGAGCTGGTGAGCAGGATATATATATAGCTAGGCCAAGGCAGGCTAGTGTTTAGTGCAGACCCTGGAGTCTGTGAAGGCCACATGTCTCAGGCCTAAGCGAGTCAGCAGAAATCAAGCAGAGGCAATCCCTAGAGCAAGAGGTACTAAATGCCAAGAGGAGTACACTGTCTACTGGAGATTCAAGGATATAAGCCAGAAGTAGGGCATTGGGGCCTTGAAGCATCAATTCCAGTCAGGACAAGTCAGGAAGAAAGTAAGGTTCACCTGCAATTCTAAGTCCTGTTGTCTTTCCCTCTGTTATTCCTTGCTGGATGTAAGCCTGCTGTAACTGCGACTGTACAAACGTCTATACTCTGCAACAAGAACTGTGTTAAGAGGTTGCCTGCTGTATTTTCACGGTTTTCAGTAAAGTTGGAATTCTGTTTTCAAGTTACAAGTCTGCACCTCTGTTTATTCCTACTATAAATACGGTGTGCCACCGTTTACTGGCACTAGCGTCCACGACACCTCAGGGACCCAGCCATAGGCACGTTAAACTACAACACCAAGGGCACCTCACATTCCCACCTGGCTGTGTCCCGCAAGAACCCAGAGAGTGCCCCAGAGGAACAGCGTGCCGGCCTCTCCATCACTGGCATTCCCCAGGTTAGTTCCACACATTGCCCTGACTTGGGGATGCTACATTTTGGCGTCACGAACAGGATACGCTACGTTTACGGACTGTGAGCAAAACGTGAACTTTGTGCCTTAACCAGTTTGCCAAGTGACAAAACTCCTGTTTATTTGAAGTAAACTTTGTGGACCTAAAACGTACAGAAAAGTGTCCCAAAAGCTTCTAAAGCGCTGTGCAGTGTTGCGCTATCAAGAGGAAGAAAATCGCCACTTCAAAGTGCATTTTTGTGGACTTTTATGCTGTTTTATTACCACTGCTTGCTGTCATTGAATTGATGCATCATGGCGCCCAAGATGGCCGCCTGAACTGTGGACTTATCTACCGCGCCATCACTACTCATTGCTGGCGGGAAAACTCAGCGCCAAACTCTGCAGCGTCACCACTTTATTCAAATTTCCCAAGCTGGACTCCACCTACCTTGGACTTGGAAGAAGCGTAGACGCTGTTCCCCGCCGGGCAGGTCGAGCTCCGCCCTCCAGCCCGGCGTCCTCGCGGGAAGGGGCGCTGCGCAAGGGATTCCCGAAGACGTCCTTCCGGATCTCGCGAGATTTGGACCCGCCTGCACGGGTAAGTACAAGCTCCTAGGAGAAATAATCCTCACGGAGAGGGTAGCCTGGTTAGCAAGGCCCAAAAGGGATACCGGACTCTGCCCATCGATCGCTCACCGGCCAGTAACCCCGCGGCGCGACATCGGACTTATCGCTACCTCTTAAAGGGACCGCTCGACCAGTTAATCTGCATCATGTCGGACTCAGAAGTAGCCGAGCAGCCTGCCCCCAGGAGCCAGTGGCCTCGCGGTATTGCAGCTGCCAACATGATGCCGCTAGCGATGCCGTACTACTTTGAGGGCTCCATGGTTTCCCGTTATGCGGGGAGGCTCATAATTTAAAAGACTTCCAAGACAAAATCCTGGCTCTGTTCGGCTCTATCCTATTAACCGGAGCAGCAAGTGGAGAATTCTGTTGGCCCAGTTGGAAGGAGCGGCCCGTCGAGAAGTCATGTCCTGGCCCAGTTCTGAGGAGGAGTACCATAGAGCAGATCTTTGGCCGCCTCAGCACTACCTTTGAAGTCAGGACGGTGTCTGGAATAAAGATGCGCTTCTTCAGTAGAAACAAAAGCCTGGTGAGTCACTCCGTGATTTTGCTTTATCCTCAAGAGGCCTGGAGAGCCGTCATTCTATATAGACCCTAGAGATTGACACCCAGGATCAAACTCTGAGAGAGCAATTTATTGCGGGTGTGAATAGCGAATCTTTAAAAACACAATTGAAAATGTTGTCGACTCAGCACCTAACAGTATTTTCCTGGACTTTAAAGAACTGGCCATCAATATTCTGGGACAACATCTGCCAGGAACCAGTGGCCCATCCAGGCCTCTGTCCAGTAATCCTAAGCCAACGGATACCAGCCTGCCAGGGGCCAGCCAAGCCGCCCAGACTCCAGTTCCTGATACAGTAGCTGCTCTGATGGAACAGGTCAATTACCTCACTAAGAGCCTGGAAAAAGTCTGCAGGAAACTGGAAGAGTGGGAGAAACCCTTAATGCTGGAAGATGAACTCCTTTTGCCTCAAAAGCCTGGCCCCCTGCGTATCAAGAAGTTTATCCAGAGATCCTGGAAGGCGTTCAAGTGACCGGTTTAGGAACATAGCGACCTTCCTGTAGTACTGCAAGAAGTTGGGTCATACTGAATCTACTTGCTGGCAGTTAAGCAGGTCACCCTCGAGGCTGAGGACCGCCCCTCGGGAGGTAGAACAACAGGTCCAAGGATCCAAACTGGATGCCCGTTATGTGGGTCCCGTCCCAAAATAAGCGTCCGGATCAATGGGTGCCTTTTTGGGCGTTGCTGGACACTGGATCTCAAGTCACCACTATTCAGCAGTCCACCTTTAATCAGTTCTGGAGTTCCAGCCTGCTTACCAGCCACCTGAGTCCTGGTTGGAGATAATTGCAAGCAATGGTAAGCCCATAAAGTTCATGGATACTGGGAACCTACGCTCCAGGTGGGTGAAGCCACTTTACCACAGCAGGAGTGATCGTGGTACAAACCGAGGATAAAGGGGCCACCCTGTGATTGTTGGGACTAATGTTTTCAAAAATTGCTACCCTGAGTGCTTGAAGCTCTCCATCAGTCCCTGCCTGCAGCTTCCTCTGCCTCCAGAAGGTCCTCAAAGACCATCAGCGTACTGTGTGCTCAGCAGAGGTTTGCAAATGAAAAGGAGAGATCTGCCACCAGGATCGGTGATAATAGACCAGTGACTCTACCTCCAAACTCCCAAACCCTCCTGTGGTGCCGTGCTGTCCTGGGAGTCCAGGGCCAGAACTATCCGGCCCTGGTGGAACCTGTCAGATGGAGAACTACCCATATGTGAGAGCTGCCAAGTGCCTGGCGACCGTCTCCCAAGGTAAAGTACCTGTCCGTCTGATTAACCTCAGCGATCATCCTGCTGTGCTTACTAAGCACTGTCCTGTTGCCAGCTTTCCCAGGTATCCTTCCAGGATGTCATCCGCCTGCCTGTCACCAGAAGCCATCAGCTGCCACTCGAGGACCTCTTCCTGCGGACGACTCTCCAGTGCCCTGGTGGAAGGAACTCCATGTCGGGGACGAAGCTACCCGCAACATCAACTAGAGGACTCCTGAACCTAGTAAAAGCAACACCATCAAGCCTTCAGTAAGCATGCAACGGACTATGGAGAGGTCAGTGTTATCCAACACATCATACCACTGGCTCTCATCCTCCCATTTAAGAGAGGTATAGAACCCATACCACCAACTTCATCCAAACTGTTAGAAGATGATCAAGAGATGAAAGACTCAAGCGTAATCCGGGACAGTCGTGGTCCTGGGCTGCCCCCTGGTTTTAGTAAAAAAGAGAAGATGGTGGCATCCGGTTTGTGTAGACTATAGAAAGATAAATCAGATCACTCACAAAGATGCTTACCCATTGCTGCGTATTGAGGAGTCTCCTAGCTACTCTAGGCTCCTCCGCCTATTTCTCCACCTTAGATTTAACCAGCGGATATTGGCAAGTGCCTATGGCCTGAGGATAGAGAAAAAGACTGCTTTCACCACCCCTATGGGCCTGTTTGAATTTAATTGCATGCCATTTGGACTGTGTAATGCCCGGGACCTTTCAAAGATTAATGGAGCGGTGCTATAGGCCATAAGAACTTTGAGACCCAGGTGCTGTTGTACCTGGATTAGCGTTATCATCTATTCTAAAGCGTATGAGGACCATTTAAAACATTTAGCTGAGGTGTTTGAAATCCTTATTAAATACAGACCTCAAGATTAAACCCAGTCCAAATACTCCTTGCATGAAACCTGCTGTAAAAAATGCTTGGGACATGTTGTAGCAGCGCAGAGGGTCCAGCCTGATCCTGATAAGTTGGCTGCTGTCCGAGATTGGCGGTCCCCACTACAGTGAAGGAAGTGAGGGTTTCCTTAGCTTAGCTGGCTACTACCGGCGCTTTATCCCCACTTCGCTCAAATAGCGGATCCAATCCAGGAACTCCTGAGGGGCAACAAAAAGAGCCCAAAGACTCCTGTCCCCATTGAATGGAATGAAGAGAGGGAGGTTGCATTTCAGTTGTTAAAGAAGAAGTTGACTGAACCTCCTGTGCTGGGGTACCCAGATTACAGTAAGCCATTTCACCTTTACACAGATGCCAGTAAGAAAGGCCTGGGAGCAGTGCTAGCTCAAGTGCAAGAGGGAAGAGAGAGAGTGATAGCTTATGCCAGTCGGTCCTTAAAGGGAGCTGAAAAGAATGATCAGAATTATAGCTCTTTCAAATTAGAGTTTCTGGCCTTAGTGTAGGCGGTAACAGAAAAATTCAAAGACTATTTGGCTGCCACTCCATTTATTGCCTTCACTGATAATAATCCTCTGGCCCACCTGAATACGCTAAACTGGGGCCTTAGAGACAGAAGATGGGCCTCCGCCTTGCTAATTACGACTTCACTGTAAATACCGGGCTGGCCGTTCAAGCGATAATGCTGATGCCCTGTCAAGGCTCCCACTGAGATAGCACCAGATGACAAGCGGGATGCCTGGGAAGATGTAGAGATGCCAGCACTTTTACAGCAGGTTTTGCTCAACAGGACCAAGCTCAAGCTGCCAACAGTGGAACCTCTGACCCTCCATCCTTTGATAAGCCTGCATCCAGAGAAGAAAAGTGGAGTTAAGTTGCAATCAGAGAGTAGAGTTCTCGGTGAACTGCTGGACTTCTTCATCAGTGGCAGAACCCCTGAAAGAATTCGGCGAAGGCCGCGGACCCAGAACTCAGCAAATTGTGGAAGCAACATCAACAACTGTTCCTTCAAAAGGCCTGTTGCTGCGGCGAAGCCTGGATCAGTGTCAAATGACAGAGTGCACCAGATCCTCATCCCACGTCGTGATGCAGGTATGGTTCTAGAAATGTATCATGATAGGTCTGGACATTTTGGGGTTCAAAGACTGAGGCCACTATCCGTAGGCGGTTCTACTGGGTTGGAATCAGAGAGGACATTGAGAAGTGGTGTCGGGAATGTACAGCCTGTGCCTAAAGAGAGGTGAATATCATGATCAGAGAGCACCGCTGCACCTATTATAAGTACCGCCCCTCTTGAACTGGTTGCGATTGACCACGTGAAGTTAGAGCCCAGTCACTCAGGGTATGCCTATGCCATGACTATTATTGACCATTTTACTAAGTTTGCCGTAGCAGTGCCTGTGAAGGACCTAACAGCCAAGACGACCGCTGAATTGTTCTGGAAACACTTCCTCCTGCCTTACGGCTGCCCAGAAAAGATCCTCACCGACCAGGGGTCTGCGTTTGAGTCTCATCTGTTCCAGGAGCTGTGCCGACTACACAATTGCCAAAAGGTCCGGACCACGGCCTATCATCCACAAGGTAATGGACTCTGTGAAAAGATGAATCAGACCCTGATTGAAATGTTGAGAGCCGTGCCTCCTGAGACCAGAGGAGATTGGCCTAACCTGTTACCACAGCTCATGTATACGTGCAATAATACTATCCATTGTTCCACTGGATACACTCCTTTCTACCTGTTGTTTGGGCGTCAGGGTAGAATTGCCTGCAGACCATTCCCTGGACGTACAAGTGCTGGACTGACATTAATCCCCTGCCTAAAACTGACTGGGTAATGGAACATCAAAGGCGCTTGCTTAATGCCAAAGAAATTGTCCAGGAGCGCATGGAAGGTGCCCGGGAGCGACAACAAAGACTATGATTTGGCGGCCCATGCAGAGCCCTTGGCTGTGGGGACACCGTGTGGTTAAAGAACAATCACCGTACCAGTAAGCTGGACAGTAAATGGGAGAGAACTCCTATCTTGTGTCTGCCATCCTAATGCTGAAACTCATACCTATGAGGTCACCAGAGAGAGTAAGGGTCCCAAATTGTTCACAGAAACCGCCTAAAACTCTGCATGACAAAGGGGCCCATTGCTGGAGACTCCGGACCCCAGTCTCCTGTGCCAGGACTTGCTGCTCAGCCTGTGGAGCCTATGCAGGCTGTGGCAGATCTATTTAATGATGCTGAACCACTCCATTGGTTCCTCACACCTGGTTAGAATTTGTTGGTGCCGCTCCGGCACCTACTGTGCCTTCACCTCCGGAAGAACCGGTTCAAAATGTCCCGGATCCAGTCCCCCTTGTAGAGGATCCTCCGGCTCCTGTTGTTCCTGACCAGGGTCTCACTGGTGGAGACCCTCCTGTTGCTCCTCTCCCTTCTACCTCGATTCTAAGGGAGGAGGACACTCCTGTGTTGAGAAGGTCCACCGGATGAACAGGGGCGTCCGCCAGTCCGTTTAGGGGACTTTGATTATACTGGTGGTGTCTCCTCCCGGGCAGTTACTACTGAAATAGTTTGCTTGGCGTTTGTGCGCAGAATGGACTCCTCCACGTGAGCCTTGCCTGTTATACACCCCAGGACACCTCTGTGTAGGCATCATCCTTTTAAGTTTGTGCCCAGAGATGGACTCCCTGTGTCTGAGCCTCTGTGATATGTTCTTATTATGGACTCTGGCATTCTCTTATGGACTATCCTGGTGTTAACCATTGATTTGCTGTACCAGGTCAGCATCACAGCTCTGCATTAATAGCCTGCAAGCAGAGGGCGTCGCCCTTGTCACCGCGCTCCACCTTTTCCAGCTGGACCTGATATGATTATTTATGCAGATGTCATTCATTTGTGTCTATGTATGCCTGCATGTTTTCCTTTTGTCTTTCAGGAGAAGAATCCAGCTGGGTGGACCCCTGTGGAGATGCGAGTCGTACTCAGTTTAAAGATCGTGGGGTATGCAGTATACGGGCACTTTAATACCCGTTTACCACCAATCTGTTATGCTCCTTTAAGTGTCTCATATAATTGCCTGCAGCAATGTGAAGGTTGTCATGTAGGTATTAGACCACTGGGGGAGCTGGTGAGCAGGATATATATATAGCTAGGCCAAGGCAGGCTAGTGTTTAGTGCAGACCCTGGAGTCTGTGAAGGCCACATGTCTCAGGCCTGAGCGAGTCAGCAGAAATCAAGCAGAGGCAATCCCTAGAGCAAGAGGTACTAAATGCCAAGAGGAGGTACACTGTCTACTGGAGATTCAAGGATATAAGCCAGAAGTAGGGCATTGGGGCCTTGAAGCATCAATTCCAGTCAGGACAAGTCAGGAAGAAAGTAAGGTTCACGTGCAATTCTAAGTCCTGTTGTCTTTCCCTCTGTTATTCCTTGCTGGATGTAAGCCTGCTGTAACTGCGACTGTACAAACGTCTATACTCTGCAACAAGAACTGTGTTAAGAGGTTGCCTGCTGTATTTTCCACGGTTTTCAGTAAAGTTGGAATTCTGTTTTCAAGTTACAAGTCTGCACCTCTTTTATTCCTACTATAAATACGGTGTGCCACCGTTTACTGGCACTGGCGTCACGACACCTCAGGGACCCAGCCATAGGCACGTTAAACTACAACACCAAGGGCACCTCACATTCCACCTGGCTGTGTCCCGCAAGAACCCAGAGAGTGCCCCAGAGGAACAGCGTGCCGGCCTCTCCATCACTGGCATTCCCCAGGTTAGTCCCACACATTGCCCTGACTTGGGGATGCTACAATTACACCTACACCGTCCCATTAACTTCTATTGGATGGGTAATTCCTATACATTTCAATGGGATGCAATCGTCGCATTGAAGTGAATGGGATGGCTTAGGTGTAATGACAGTACACCTACTCACTTCTGCAGTTGCGATGGTGAGTTGGAAAACAATGAAGAGCACGGCCTTCTATTCAAACAGCTGATTGGCAGAGGTGTGGGGGTCAGCCAAATGCCGATCTGATATTGAAGATCTATACTGATGATAGGTCATCAATATAAAGCGGACAACCTCTTTAGTTATTTATTTCTTTATTATACTCAGTTATATAGCACTGCTATATTCCGCAGCGCGTTTACAGACATTAGCATAAAGCTGTCCTCAATGGGGCTCACAATCTAAGTTCCCTATCAGTATGTTTTTACTGCTTCTTCAACACAAATATACCATTTCTCAACCTCCCTTTTTTGAAGTTCCTTAACTTAACCTCTCAACTTCACTCAACCGCTCTGAGTACAGTCTATTTACATTCTCACCCATTCTATCTTTAACTGTCCCTCCAGTCCATAAACTAGCACACTTATAAGAAACTCAAACATCTTTATATCCACACACTATCTAATGCAGAAGAATGAGGAAGAGTTTCTTCATGCCAGCTCATTCGGATGCTGACTCAGAACATCAAAGAGGAAAGATAAATAAAAGATAGTGCGCCCTGTAGCTAAACAATCGGGAGACATTTTTATTATACTAACAATGTTTTTAATGCAATGTTATGCTGCTCTTTCTTTCTTTCTTTTTTTTTTGTAATGAAATGTTGTTTAAGCATTTCACCACATGTTATACTATGTATTGGGCTGTGTATGACAAATAAAATTGAAACTTTGAGAGCTTATTCCAGCCCTAACCCATCTCTTCAACCTATCACTAATCACTGTCTTCCAGTCTTTTTTAAATTTGCCACTGTAACACCAATTCTGAAGAAGCCTTCCTTTGACCAGTCCTCCTAATCCATCTTACTACTCCCATTTGGACAAGCTAAAATCTGACCCCATCACTCTACTGAAACTATCCTAACCTAATGGGCCCTTTACAAGAGCCAACAATTGAATCGATCATCGATAACCAGCATTACTAGTAAGCTCATTAGAGATGATCTGACAGTGTAAATGCAACGCTGATTACCCAATGAGCGAGCAAAGTGTTCATTCATCAGATAATTGTATCTTTTGTGCTGCACAAACAGTCTTGGTTTCCCAGTGGCAGATGGTACTGTGTAAACACGATCTGCTGCCAGGAAACAATGAGACAGTATGCAGATGAGCGATAGCATTAGCGATCGCTTTCCCATACCATGAAGGAGAGCACTGCAGGTAAATGCACTGATCTCCTCTGCTAGCGATCAGCAGATTGTTGGAAAGGAGCGCTTCCTTCCCTGCTAGATCGTCATCCTGTGGACCACTTCTATGCTGGTAACACTAAAATTTATCTTTCTGGCCTAGATGCCATTTCCAGAACCCCAGCATGTCTATCATCTATATCCTAGTCCTTTTCCTGCTTTCTACACCTCAACATGGAGAAAATCAACTTATTAATTTTCCCCATTTCGCTCAGCCCTCCTTCTCCTCCACACCAGACCTTCCTGTCTCCTCCAATTCAAAAACATTTCTTGGGTCTGCTCCTTCCTCAACCCTGAGTTAATTAAAATGCTAGTATATTCCTATTTATCTCCTGCCTATACCACTCCTTATCTGTGGTCTCCCATGTACCATCGTAACAATAACCCTGCTGCCATGACACAGCCATATGAGCAGCTTCTACCTTCAACTACTGTAGACTTTTCCCTTACTTACTAGATTAGCCTTCTAGCCTGTGCCAGTAACTTCACAATAGAGAGAGCCTGTATAGTGGTGTAGAACATTGTGACTTGCAGTAATACCCATAGGGAGTCTGCTGTAGTAGTGAGACAATACTGTTTGACACGCAGATAACAGGCATTGCTCTTAGATTCACTGCACACTTCAAGGGGCCAAAACTGACCAAATAACTCAAATGTGAACTCAGCCTTACAGGTCAATGTTAGCGCCAGGTATAAAAAACCGTGCAGAGGCCCAAGATCCTACTATAGCATGAAAGAGTGTACTCCTTTTACACTGTCGTCAGCTGATTCCACACAGATTTTTACAGAACCTGTTCTATTAAACGCTTATACAAATAGAGCCCCCCTGAAAGAGTGGAGAGGGTGTCAGCAGTAAGTTTGTGCTGACATCACTGATTATTTTGCCCTTCCTCTGATCCATCAGAACTATAACCCCCAAAACACGGATCCTGTATGTTGAGCATCGGCCTTCACTCGGTCAGCATTTGGTCAGTAATCCATCAGTATTTCTAAAGCCAAAAAAAAAAAAAAACAGGAGTGGATCCAAAACAGAGATGACAGATGAATGGGATATTTGTCTTCTGTGTTTTGTACCCACTCCTGCTTTTGGCTACCAAATCATAAGCCAATTCTGATGCAAAATAGGGACCATGTCATACAGGCCTTACAGCTGCAACATAGACAGAATCCATTGTGTGTCTCTTTTTTCCTTCCTTCTGACAGACCAGAAGAAGGGTAAAATAAATGGTGATGTCATCTAGGCCAAAAAGGCAAAATAATGGCCCAGTCATGGAGTGAGGAGGATGGGAACAGTATGAGGAGACCACAGAGTGCCCCAGTGACATATTGGTGAGTTGGCAGCAGCACGAGGAGACCACAAAGTGGCCTATGACAGAATGGTGAGGTGGGGGGCAATACCAGTACCAGCTGAAGATGGTGGGTGGCAGTAGGAGCACCTGGCAGCAGGTGTGTGGCTTCAGGCATGTGGCAACATCAGAATAGTAGCTGAAGCAGGTAGCCAGAAGAAACAGGTCTCTTTTGATAAAGTTTAGGTGTGGCCACCATTGATAATAATCTAGTCTGGTGCATCAGGCACTGGTGTGTAGAAAACCTGGCTGATCCACACCTGATTCATCCTCACAAACGTCAGCTTCTCCACAGTTTGGGTGAACAGGCGAGTTGTTCTTGGGGTAACTATGGCCCCTGCCGCACTAAACACCCACTCTGATGCCACACTAATGGCCGGGCAGGAAAGCTTATCCAGGGAAAACTCGGCCAGTTGCGGCAACAAATCGAGTTTGGCTGCCCAGTTATCCAAGAAATCTTCGATGTGGGGTGGCAGGGTGCACACCAAGTATGCCAGAACCTGCTGGTTCAGGTTCTCCTCTGTGTCTACATGCTGCTGCTGGTGAGTAGTTTCAGTAGGCGGATGAAGAAAACTGCTCATCAGCAACTCTAGACTTAAGTTACTGCTGATGGACCTGGTACTGCTCCTGCCTCTCCCCCCTTCCCCAGCAGCCATTGCAGTGGAACATGAGCGTAGAAGGACCTCCCGGTCAGAACTGCATGATGTTGGCTGATGGTGCACATTGGCAGCAGCCAACTGACTACATAGGATGTCTTGATAGTAGTTCCATTTGTCCTCCCTCTCAGCGGGCTTAAAAGGCACCCATTTTGGACCGATAGGGAGGGTCTAACATGGTGAAGAGCCAGTAGTCATCCCTCTGCTGAATGGTGACAATTCGGCTATCACTACGCAAGCAGCTAAGCAGGCATCGGGCCATTTGTGCAAGTGACTAGGAGGGATTCCCTGTCTGGGTCATCTGCCTCCTCTTCCTCATCGCCCTGTAGCTCCTCCGGCTGCTCCCGCTCCTCCTCTCCTGTCACCTGTGTAGAAAAACCACCCATTTCTCTACGCATTGATTGTGCTCAAATGTCCTTCTCCTCTAGTTCAGCCCCCACAGGGCTCATGTGGCTGTGAGATGTAGGTGCCACATCTCCTGTCCCTTGGCCAGCCAGATTTAGCAGCATCTGCTCCAGGACATAAATCAGTGGAATTACATTGTTCCTCCTGTAGTCCTGGTGACTGACAAATAAAGTGCCCTCCTCAAAGGGCCCGAGCAAGTGGCAGGTGTCATGCATAAGCTGTAGAGATGTCCCGAACTGTTCGACTGCTCGCGTACAAAATGCTATGTTCGATTCGCCCTGCATTCTTACATTCAGCTTATCTTCCTACCAAAGCCAGGCATAGTAAATTCAATCTAAAGCTACAATGTTAAAGCAGGGAGAGTATTACCTAGTGTCCTCTGTCCACCCCAACCCTCAAACCAAATAAAAGTCCTTTTTGAAAATGATATATCATTAATAATCATTTTCTTTTACATTTAACTTAAACCACTCAATTCATGCCAAAAGCCAGGTATGTGCAGGCTGACTATCTATCCATAAGACAGGGTGTCAGCATACCTTACAATGACAATCATGAGCTTTCAAACATAAGTTCTCAATCCAAAAGGAGAGAAATTGCTTAGCATTGGTTGGCTATCTAGAGGGGCCTGGACCCTAGACCATTATCATTAGGGCGACAAAAATTGTAATTTTATATGCCAGCCTAACTCCTCTCTCACTGCCTAACAGAGCTGCATAAACATTTCCCAACATTTAAATCTCATTTGCATACACATGACCAAGAAATGCTAATGAGCAATATAGCAGTATCTGCCTTGTTTGTAAACTGAAACACAATTTGCATGGCTTTCCCATAGTCCCATGTTATGCAAATGAGTTTATATGACAAAACAGAATAGAAAGATTATAAAGTTAGTCTTTAAAAAAATTGCAAAATAAAAAAAAAACTGTGCAGCCTTCCTAATCATTGAGATGAGAGCTAGGTGGCATATAAAAAAAAAAAAAAAAAAAAAAAAAATGTTGTCACCTTAATGATAATCATCTATGTGCACAGGTCCCCCTAGATACCGAACACTGAACAGACAATTTCCCTTCTGGGAAATTTCCCTTCTGGGAAAACTGGTTAAAACCCCAGGCTGCCTTGCTAAGGTATGCTGATGATCTGTCTGTCTGATGGATTGTTGGTCCTGCATATACCTGGTGCTTGGCGGCCATAGGGGAGAACTGTTCTGTGTTGTCCATTGAATGTTTTATGTAATAATACAAATAATAATAAGATTTTATGATAGGCAGGCTAGGGTAAATGTCTGTAAGTCTGTCTTTGTCTGTTTTATAAAATACAAAGTGACATTAGTATTTTTAGTCAGCTACCTTACTGTATGTTTGATTGAGTATTATACCTTAAAGGGACAGGCTGTTTTACCCTATAGAAATATATCTATATATATATAGTCCTGTATTAGGATCCTTGATCTCAGAAAAGCTATGCTATTATCATCAAACACTGTCTTTGCATAATGTCTATAAAACGTTTTTATTGAGAATTGTTGTCCTTTATAAAACAGACAAAGACAAAATTATTATGTTTGCTTGTCAAAGCCAACATATTGTTATTCGATTATTTCAGCTTATTATTGTTAGTATTATTATTATTATTCTCCGCCCCCGTTTTTCTAAACGCTACTCCTACAGTTTTTGTGCTACAGACCCCAAACTTTCCACACTTTTTCGGCCTATAGCGAAGTACGTTGCTTGTGCTTTATTAAGCGATCCCACCCTCGGGGCCCCTGGGGCGGGCCCCAGAGCACCCTCTTTTTCCTTTTTACTTTGACAGGGAAAATTTTCAAATCGCTCCCACTCGCACAATTTTGAAGCTACGCTCCCCAAACTTGGATCACATATTGTTGGTGTCAACCCGAATAAATGGGTAAATTTGAGGGGACACCCCAAAGTGGGCGGAGCTACCAACAGCCAATGAAAATTTAGCAAATTTCTATACGCTACTCCTCCCACAGTTTTAGGATTACCAAACTTTGCACACTTGTTCGGCACATACCCGAATAGGTTGCTTGTGCTTTTTTAACCGATCCCACCCTCCGGGCCCTGGGGCGGGCCCCGAAGATCCCATTTTTCCCATAGACTTTCATTGGAAAAATGTAAACTTTTGTCACTCAAACAGCTTTAGAGTTAAAGTCACCAAACTTGGGTCACTTAGTCATGGGGTCAACCTGAAAATTTATGTCACATTTTGGGGACATTAAAAAGTGGGCGGAGCTACAACCAATCAGATTTTCCTATTGACTTCAATAGGAAAACTTTAAAAGCTGCCATTCTCACAGCATTTAAACGAGAATACCCAAACTTGGCACCGTGGGTCATTGGGTGACTGGGGTCAAAAATTTTATAAGTGGGCGGAGTCTAAATCGGCCAATCAAATTTCAGCAATTGGTTTAAATGGGAAAATTTTAAACTGCCGCTGCTCGTAGAGCGGTTATTGGCACAGTCTTCAAACTTGGCACAGTTGGTCATTGGAGGACTGGGATTAGAATTCTGAAAAGTAGGCGGGGCCAAAATCAACCAATCAGATTTCTTTGAGTGTGAAAAATGTGAAAATTTGAAAAATTTTAACTTCCAAAAATGCTGCAATTCTCAAATTTTTTATGTCAGGGGCTTCAAATTTCAGAAATCAGGTGGTAGGTTATGTCCAATTCAAAATTCGGAAAAAGTGGGCGGGGCAAACTACAACCAATCAGATTTTCCCTATTGACTTCAATGGGAAAACTTTAAAAAGCTGCCATTTTCACAGTATTTAAATGAGAATACCCAAACTTGGCACCGTGGGTCATTGGGGTCAAAATTGTTAAAAGTGGGCGGAGTCTATATCAGCCAATCAAATTTTAGCAATTGGTTTAAATGGGAAAATGTAAAACTGCCGCAGCTCCTAGCCTGTTATTGGCACAGACTTCAAGCTTGGCACAATTGGTCACTTGAGGACTGGCATTAAAATTCAAGAAAGTAGGTGGAGCCACAAACAGCCAATCATATTCCAAGCCAACATCCTGTGGTTTCTTCAGAAACAGCACTTTCTAGTTATTATTGTTTGTATTATTACATAAAACATCCAATTACCAACACAGAACAGTTCTCCCCTATGGCCGCCGAGCACCAGGTATATGCTGGACCAACAATCCATCAGACAGACAGGTCATCAGCATACCTTAGCAAGGCAGCCTGGGTTTTAACCAGTTTTTCCAAAAGGAAAATTGTCTATTTAGGGTTAGGTATCTAGGGGACCTGTGCACATAGATGATCATCATTAGGGTGACAACATTTTTTATTTTTTTAATATGCCACCTAGCTCTCATCTCAATGATTAGGAAGGCTGCATAGTTTTTTTATTTTGCAATTGTTTAAAGACTAATTTTATAATCTTTCTATTCTGTTTTGTCATATAAACTCATTTGCATAACATGGGACAGCTATGCAAATTGTGTTTCAGTTTACAAACAAGGCAGATACTGCTATATTGCTCATTAGCATTTCTTGGCCATGTATATGCAAATGAGTTTTAACATACAGTAAGGTAGCTGACTTAAAAACTGATCTTTGTATTTTATAAAACAGACAAAGACAGACTTACAGACATTTACCCTAGCCTGCCTATCATAAAATCTTATTATTATTTGTATTATTACATAAAACATTCAATGGACAACACAGAACAGTTCTCCCTATGGCCACCAAGCACCAGGTATATGCAGGGCCAACAATCCATCAGACAGACAGATCATCAGCATACCTTAGCAAGGCAGCCTGGGTATTAACCAGTTTTCCCAGAAGGGAGTTTTCCTAGAAGGGAAATTGTCTGTTTAGTGTTCGGTATCTAGGGGACCTGTGCACATAGATGATTATCATTAGGGTGACAACATTTTTTTTTTTTTTTTTTATATGCCACCTAGCTCTCATCTCAATGATTAGGAAGGCTGCACAGTTTTTTTGATTTTGCAATTTTTAAAGACTAACTTTTTAATCTTTCTATTCTGTTTTGTCATATAAACTCATTTGCATAACATGGGACTATGGGAAAGCTATGCAAATCGTGTTTCAGTTTACAAACAAGGCAGATACTGCTATATTGCTCATTAGCATTTCTTGGTCATGTGTATGCAAATGAGATTTAAATGTTGGGAAATGTTTATGCAGCTCTCTTAGGCAGTGAGAGAGGAGTTAGGCTGGCATATAAAATTACAATTTTTGTCGCCCTAATGATAATGGTCTAGGGTCCAGGCCCCTCTAGATAGCCAACCAATGCTAAGCAATTTCTCTCCTTTTGGATTGAGAACTTATGATTGTTTGTCTAAATTGCTCAAACCTGTCATTGTAAGGTATGCTGACACCCTGTCTTATGGATAGATAGTCAGCCTGCACATACCTGGCTTTTGACATGGTGTAGAGTGATTTTTTTTATTTTACAAGTAATTAAAATATGTTAAATAACTAAATTAGCATTTAAAAGTAGGTTAGAAAATAAAATGTTAGGGCAGATTTAGATGTCATAAAATAGGTTAGCTAGAATGAGTCACTGTGGGTTTTAATATTCGCCTGCCAATATTGCGGTTGCGAACAGAACATCTCTAATAAGCTGCCACTGGCTGACATGGAAGTTACAAAGGGGTCTACCTCTGTCCGCCTGTATCATCAAGAAATCGTTTATGGCCTTTCTCTGTTCATATACATATGGAGGGTGTAATTCCAACAGGTAGAAATGTTGCATATCATCCTATGTTGGGCGACTCTGTTCTGCCGCTGCAGCTCAAGGAAGGTGTGCTATGCGGTGTGCGAGTTGCTGAAGTGCATGCAAAGTTTCCTGGCCATTTTCAGGATGTCTTGCAGATGGGGCGAAGACTTCAGGAACCGCTTTACAACCATATTGAACACATGTGCCATACAGGGGGCATTACTCAGCCCTTCTTGACGCAGAGCCGACACCATGTTCTTCCTGTTGTCGGTCACCATGGTTCCGATTTTGAGTTGTCGAGGAGAAAGCCAGGATTCGATTTTTTCAAGAAGGATGCAGAGAAGTTCTTCCCCTGTGTGACTCCATTCACCAAGGCAAACTAGGTGCAGAACAGTGTGTCACCGTGGTGCCCTGCACATGTGGTATGCTGGAGGAGCACTGTGAATTGTCCCTGCAGTGGAGGCTGAAGACATGGTGGAGGATGAGGAGACAGAGGCGGACATTGTCGCAGGACCAACTATGTTTGAACGTGGAGGCGGAACCGGCGTCACCTGGCCAAGTTGCTGGTGTGGCTGGGCAGGGACCACATTTACCCAGTGGGCCGTAAAGGACATATATTGTCCTTGACCATAGTTATAGCTCTACACATCGGCGCTGTAGTGCACTTTGGCAGACACCGACAAGCTCAAGGACTGGCCCACCTTCTGTTCTACATAAGTTTACAGGGATGGTACTGCCTTTTTTTTAAAGAAATGACTGTTTGGGACTCTCCACCTCGGCTTGGCACAAGCCACCAGTTCTCTGAAAGGTGCAGAGTCCACAACTTGGAAAGGGAGGGACTGCAGCACCAGCAACTTGGACAGGAGCACGTTCAGCTTCTGCCCTGTTGGATGAGTGCACGCATACTGTTGTCTCTTGGCAATCGCTTCAGTGATCAATTGCCACCTTGCTGGCTCAGCCGCTGCCTCACGCGCAAGCTGTCACCCTCTTCTCCTGATGATGATGAAGCCTACATCATCATTATCTGTTACGTCATCATTATCATCCGTCTGCACTTTTCTGATGTCCCTCTCAACGGTCTCAGGGCCAGGAGCCTGACTACTCGCAACACCTGCTCCCACGCAAATCTCATCATCACTACCTGCCCACCTACCGGAGGAAGCGGCTAATGTCTCATCCAGATCTTGACTGGCCAGGAGCTGTCTTCTAGTAGCTCATCCTCGCTGAAAAGTGGAGATGAGCATATGGCATATAATACTTCTCGTGCTGAGGGAACAGAAAATGACAGAGGCAGGATCAGGACAGTAGGGGCACAGGGCCTGTTCCTGGGCCATGCCAACTAAGCGTCATGTCAGAGAAACCCACCGACTCTTGGCTGGGGTTGTCTGATGTCACTTGCGACGAAGTCAAAGACCGAGTCAACCATTCAAGCACCGCTGGATTGCTGGTCAAGACACGACCGCTAGATGACACTGGGAGCTCAGGCCTCTCACTGCCACTCCTGCTTCCACCCCCTTCTTCTGTTTTTACCTCTGCCTGCAACAGAAACATTTTGGCCACTGCCCGTTCCCTTTGCAGGGCCTGTGGCTTGTCTGTCTGATATACTGTATAATAAAATAATTAAATTAAAGATTAAAATAATACACCCTATAAAAGGCTGTAGTACAATGTAACTTTCACTGCAGAACGGCAATTAAGATGTATTCTTTTCCCTATTATTACACCCTCCAAAAAAAAAGTATAACAATCAAAATTCACCACAGAATGGCGAATAGGACGTATGTATATTTCCTATTAATACACTCTGTAAATGGCAGTAGTACAATGTAACTTCAATGCAGAACGTCAATTGGGACGTATTCTTTTCCTATTAATACACCCTCAAAAATAAAGTATAAGAAACTAAATTCACAGCAGAATGGCTAATAGGACGTACATATATTTCTTATTAATACACCCTGTAAATGGCTGTAGTACAATGTAACTTCACCACAGAACGGCAGTTAAGGGTACTTTCACACTAGCGTTATTCTTTTCCAGTATCGAGTTCCGTCCTAGGGGCTCAATACCGGCAAAAAACTGATCAGTTTAATCCTAATGCATTCTGAATGGAGAGCATTCCGTCCAGGATGTATCAGGATGCATCAGTTCAGTCCCTCTTACGTTTTTGGCCGGTGAAAATACCGCAGCATGCTGCAGTATTTTCTCTGT
>JAKVIS010001683.1:0-30621 GCA_033119425.1 Bufotes viridis
CCGGTCTCGAGTACACCAGTCTATGAGCCGGTCTCGAGTACAGCAGTCTATGAGCCGGTCTCGAGTACAGCAGTCTATGAGCCGGTCTCGAGTACAGCAGTCTATGAGCTGGTCTCGAGTCCGTCTCCTGCATCGAGAAGAGACAGTTCTCTTCATGAGCGATTCTTTCTCCTTATTCTAGTGATTGGTGAGGGTTTCAGCACTTGGACCCCGAGATATGTTACTATAAGCATATATATCATAAGCTTCGCAATAGCTTTTCATAGCCCATGGGTGATGAATGGCACCTTTAGGCATCTTTTTAACACGGGTTCCAGTCCCATGGAAATAACAGGACAGGCGGGAAGCACATCTCGATTGTGCCTTAGATGTCTTGGCCACAGCAGACAGTAACTTAAAAGTGATTGCAGAGCAGGAACATGCGCAGCCAGCAGTGGGAAGGAATACAAGTGGACGGGCCTCAATGCCGGCCCATATTAACTATGATGAATAAACTGTCTGTGCAGAGTAGATGTAGGGGGCGGGGCCTTCCATGTGCTCCGCCCACCCCTGTACCGCGGACCCCGTAGCAACGGCGTGGTCTGCCTATATTGGTGGTACGCCACTGCCGTGAATGAATAACATGCTATTTATTCCCACAGATTCCCAATGAATGGGGCTAATCCTCATGTGGATTCAAGGCACACCAAACTACACTTCCGGATTGCATCAGATTTCTATTGTACGAATGGTGTGAACATGCCCTAAGGCTATTTATCGCTGTAATGTCGCGCAACTATTTGACGCAGTAATGTTGAGTGACATATTTTGTAATGCTAGTCTATGGTGTTGCACTGCGACATGCAACATGCTGCGACTGTGACATGACATTTGAAAAAAAAACATCCAAGATTGATTTTTGTGTCACTGTCGCATCGCAGTCGCAGCATTCACGTGTTGCAGTGCGACACCATAGACTAGCATTCTAAAATATGTCGCGCGACATAACTGCGACACATGTTGCAGTGTAGTTGTATATGTTGCGCGACCTATTGTCGCCGTGTGTCTCTAGCCTAACACTGCGCCTAATTCAGGTCTCTACAAGAACCTCTGCACAAATCACTGGAAATCTGCTCTCAATAAACATCTTTATACGATTCTTGGCAGAATTCCAGGGATCAATATTAGCAGATCAATTTAAAAGATCCATCGGGGTCTCGAAGACGATTAGGACGACCAAAAAAATTCTCTTTAGTAATAAATAATACTCATAGTGCATTGTGACATACGAGTGTGCACGTGCCGTGTCGCGCTAACCGGCATCCATTATTCATCAGCCATGGCATGAACTCCACTCCCTGCTGCTTTGATGACCTTCTGTTTAAGCAATCGATGTCATTTATCCATGTTTCTGCTTAACAATGTCTGCTGTTTAGGGACAGAAGCACCAACAATCTCAGCTTTATAAACACTGATATCATGTATCCAGAGACAATCCATTAGAGACGCTGCCATTATAATTTATTCATAAATACAAAGTGAACGGTGGATGGTGCAGATCTTTTCCTCGTGCACCAGCATGTCTGAAGAGTGCACTTTATTTCCATTGCCAGCAGGTACTTCATAAGATGTTTTGAAAAGCTAGTCTCATCTCATGACACACATATCAGGGCATGTCTGGCCAATTGGAAAGGTAAGGAAAGGCACCTCTATGAGTGTGCGGCCAACTTCTCCCTCAACGTCCCACCACTATTAGCACCAGTTCATATTTGCAAATTGGTGGCCATCCGGTGGCTGTGTGTCTGATTAGTTACACCTATGACCATGCTTCTAGTTATCGACTTGGACACCTTGCTTTGCCAATACCATCTGCAAGCTTTCAGTTGGTGCTGTAGACTACTCCATGGGTGTGACCTGGGGGGTTCCCTGCACAAAATTTATATCTGTATGAGGGGCATTTTAAGGTAAAAATCACACAATCCCATAAAAACACCCTGCAATGTAGTCCAACACAGTCGGTACATACTATTGAGTTCTGACCAAGACAATTTTCTTTGTCTGTCATAGTTGATGTTACAAACCAGAGGCAGATAAAGGGTACATAGTGTTTGGGTTAAAAAAAGACTGATAGTGGCTATGCTGGACCAGCTTAATGTGTATAAGGTTATGCCAACTCTTCCACATCTTCTTTAACCATTAAAGGGGTTGAGTCACTTCGGCAAATAGCATTTATCATGTAGAGAAAGTTAAAGTTAAAGGGGTTCTGCAGTTTGTTACCACTGATTATCTATCCTCAGGATAGATCCAAGTGGCGTGGGCGAGGCTAAGCTCAGTTCACTGAATGGAGCTTAGCCCCGCCCATGCCACTTGATACAAGTTGTGACGTCACTGGGCGGGGCGCTAGCAGCAGTAAACAGTGAGAAGGCTGCGGCGCTCCTGCAGCGCCGCGGCCTTCTCAAACAGCTGATCGGCGGGGGTCCCGGGTGTCGGACCCCGGCCGATCACATGCTGATGATCTATCCTGAGGATAGATCATCAGTGGTAACAAACTGCAGAACCCCTTTAAGGGTTATCCAAGCCTGGAAATGCCCCCCCATATGCCCGGGCCCCTCACACTGATTCTACTTACCTGGCTTCCCGCCCCACTCCTGGTCCCTGCACGGCCACCGCTGCTTCTTCCCATGCGCGGATGAAAACATCCAGTGTCAGGAAGAGGGGCAGCCAATGGCAGACGGTGATGGGGACGAACCTTCCTAGTTTAATCTGCGATGCTAGAGAGGCTCGTCCCCATCACCGCCTGCCATTGGCTGCCCCCCCCCCCTCGGCCAGGTAAGTAGAATCAATGTGAGGGGCCCTGCATATGGGGGGGGGGTGTATTTCCAGTCTCAGATAACCCTTTTAATAGCAGGCACTTGCTAATATATTGTGATTGTCCATATTGCCTCGATTGTCCATATTGCCTATGTGTGGTCCCACGATCCCAGCCACCAGAGAGGCCAGCGGTTTTTCCCTATCGTAAGCAAGCATGTCCACCACTGATGATGGTTGTAGCTGGGGTTGAGCAGGAAAAATGAATCCTGCTACCAATGGAGGTAATATGGACAATAACAATACATTAATATGTGGCTTGTATTAACTTCTTCTACATAATAAATGCTATTTGCTGAAGTGAGACAACCCCTTTAAGAAGGTTGCCAGATTTGATCCACATCCCCCAAATGGACCATCTTGTGGGAATGTCTACAATTGCTTTATAAAGTCTTCAGAGTGATTGACCTTAGCAGTCATGTACACTTTGGTTAGCCCCTCTAAGAACCCAAGTTCTAGAACCTCTGGGAACTAAAATTGAAAATAGACAATCCTTATGTCAAAGCAGATTGGATAACTCTGGCATGCCCAAGGAGATAATTTACCATCCTTAGATGGTGCATCAGCTTTTGTTTCTCTGCAGCTTTCCGAACAGGAGCCAGGTGAGGTGACCCCTGGATGGTCAACCACTGTTTACTTGCCAAAGATTTGGTGTCTTTCAAGTGAGGGAGCCATGTTTGATACACATCATCCAAGGAGATGGCTTGAGGCCAACTTGGGACAGAACCTCAGATCTCCATTAATATAATGATGGCACCAGAACCAGTGTGGAATGTGACCCCTGAGCTAAACCCCAGCTTGATCACTTCAGCATGGCCCTAGGAAATCCAACTACATGTGTTATTATCAGAAGGGCTGAGCGGTAACTTAGTGTACTGTACTATATAATATAAATTAAAGTAATGGTGTGTAAATCCTAGTGATATGACCTGACTACACCTCATTAGCTACATTAATCATTCCTTGCATCCTGATTTTTATTAATGTGACCCTGTTTCTTATGTTTAGCAAAGTCAACATGATAAAGCATGCTTTGAGTCTATCATATACAGTTTGTCCATTTTTGAATAGCGCCTGGTTAGATGAACTGTAGCATCTGCACTTCCTGGAGCAAAATAACTCAAAGTAACTCACTGACCCAATGTAACTCAGTGGATGCATAATCATATTGTTAAACCAATGATAAATGTATCAGGACTGTAAAAAGGCATGACTAGGGTATTGTTGAATCGCTCTCCGAAGCCCACCCCTCCAAAGCTACCATCTCCCCAATCACCACTATACCCAAGAAAGACACTTCAGCTATAGGTGAATTTAATTGGCCACAGCAGCCAAAAGAACAAAAAGACCATAAATAATATAAAAAAGCAAATAACATCCTAAAGACCACTCCACAACCTACAATATTCCCAATGGGGAGAATCCTTGGAGCCCAAAAACCTGGCGGAAATCTTCCCTGCTCCTCAACTAAATTACTTATAGCCGATAGCCGTCAGCTCTAGCAGAACTGTGCAAACATGGGCAACAATCTGGGCAGATTCCCACCATCTTACCCCTCCTATTCCAATGCCTGAGGAGTCCAGACCAGAGCCCTTTTGGCTCCCTCCCCACCACTCTAGAGCTACCATTCCATCAACTCCAAGGACCCCCCCAACCGCCAAGGCCACGCTGACAAAAGAACTGCTCAGCCAACCTCCAGCAACCACCAACTTGGCCCCTCAACCCTCACAAGCAACCCCCTCCCACTCCAAACTGTGAGAACAGCAATATACCTTGGTGGGTACTGCTACTGCTACTGTGCCCTTACAAATAGGCCCCTTTCTCGCCTTCCAGACCCCCTTTGAAACCCACCTCACCCTTCCTACCAGGCAGCTACACGTATCCCAGAGCTGCCAGGTTTCTCCCACTCCCTCCAAACCCAGTCATGCAGGCTTGATCTATATGTACCGTATGTGTGCAAAAAATAAGGAATTATCAACTCACAATTGTGTCAAATATAGATCCAGTCTTTCTTGGAAAAATAATATTTAATATTATTTAATATTTTTAATATTTACTTATTGAATAATAATGATAGTGTCATTGTGGTGTTCTGTATAGCAATGTGACAATAAAGTCTGTCTTCCTCTTTCATGTTCCTTGCCCTGCTATGCTGTCTTCTGATGCTGTAAAATAGAAGATGCCACTTTGATCGATTTGTCTGAAAGGAATCACAAAAGTTTCAGATTTTTTAGAATCCGAATTTTATGGGAAATTCATAACGGATTTGATTAGTTTAGAATTGATTCACTGATCTCTAGTCAGAATAGCAGAAGAAATGTACAAAAGTAATACTGCACCGATCCACTGGGACTCCCGTTTCCATTTTTTCCTGGTGTCTAATTTCATGCCTCCAGACATGAAGTATGATTGCTCAGCCAATCAATGGCCACTGCGGGGACACGATTCAGCGTGATTGGTTGAGTGGTTACATTTCCAGGTTAAGAAGGACCAGGAAGGAGAGATCGGTGCAGGACCTTGAAGCATTTGATTGGGTGCAGTGAGGGATCGGTGATATATTCCCTTTTAAAAATTTCTAAGCCATTTTGACCATTTTTCTAACATTTTAAAACCTTTCACTGACCAGCCCAACATAAGAAAAAGTAGGGCTCCCAATTTGATAACACAACTGTGTGTAACTTAGAAATCTACCACTCCAATATAGAATCACACACACAGTACATCCTTAGTAAATATAATCAAGACTTTATTAGTATATAATATACAATAAAAAGATCAAATATTAAGATCAACAGCAGCGGCATACAAATACAAACCAGAAGCACACTGGGGCTGTAATAGCACCAGAGGACGCGTTATCCCCAGTCATATAAATCAATACATCAAATGGAGTATGTCTGACCACCCCGACTAATATAAAGGGCAAGTGTTAACCAATAAGGTTTGGAGATACAGCCTAAACATAAAAAGACACCCGAACTGTTAGGAAACTAATGAGGTAACAGAAAATATCATGGATCCACTAAAGGTGGTAAATCAATCATATACCGACCAGTGTAACTTCAGCCCCGACGCGCTTTTCGCTCTCGCTTCCTCAGGGGATAGCTTGTACTGTGTTAGCTGCCTATTTATACCCTATCAATGATTAAAACTAACCAACAGGTGAAACATATAGGGCCCCACTAACTTGCTGTACATACTCAAAGCTCCATCATGTGCTAGGCAGCGTGCGTTCCACACTTGAACACATGATGTCATATCCTGTGCCAAGTGCATAGAGCGAAAAAAAAACTAATATATATAAACATAATAAATAAATTGCTACTTAGATAACCTAGCTAATTAATGGATAGTAACATATATGAACAAAGGAAATTATAAATGTAGCCATAGAAGAGCCCACAATCTAAGCGCTCCACAGTGGGACGCAGACCGGAAACCAGAAGTCCGGTGTGCGTGCCATCGTGGAACGCATGCGTATGCATACAAGATGTGCCGAAAAAAGAGATGGTGACTGCGTCCCGCGGTGGAACGCACGCCGCACAGATTATACAGACGTGCCCTCCACTGCGGAAAGACAGCCCCCCACCAACTTAAGAAACCACTGCAAATTATGATACTCAGAAAAATGTGACTCAAAATAGGGCTGCACAACGTTAAATATATTATATGCAACAATAATAAATTATTAATAAATAATTAATAAATGTGGTGACATATGCATGATTGGATAGAAATAATGAAATGTTAGTGAAACAAAAAAACACAAAAAAATAATACAAATAATATATAGAAATGTAAAATAATTAACAGCATAATCCATAAACAGTGAATAAGTAATGTATATTGCCTCAAATTATATCAGATTCAAAAATTAATTGAAAAAGTGATTGAAAAAGTGAAGCAATATATATAACTTATCCACTGTTTATAGATGATGGTGTTGATTATGTTACATTTCTACATCTTATTTGTATTTTAATTTTTTTTTTCAAATGCAGCAGAGATGAAGATGTGTGCCCTATAATAAATTAGATGCCGCTCTTGCCCACTTCTCTTAACTTTTTTTCTTAACTGCAGACAGACAGAAAATAGATGCACAAATTATGTAAGAATAGCCATGAAAAACTGACAACGTGTTAGTTTTTTGTTTTTTTACTGTCGTGTGAATGTAGCCTTAGGCCCCTTTCACATGGGCGAGTTTTCCGCGCTGGTGAAATGCGTGAGGTGAACGCATTGCACCCGCACTGAATCCGGACCTATTCATTTCTATGGGGCTGTGCACATGAGCGGTGATTTTCACGCATCACTTCTGTGTTGCGTAAAAACCGCAGCATGCTCTATATTGTGCGTTTTTCACGCAACGCAGGCCCCATAGAAGTGAATGGGGCTGCGGGGAAATCGCAAGCATCCGCAAGCAAGTGCAGATGCGGTACGATTTTCCCGCATGGTTGCTAAGCGACGGGACCCGATCTTCATTATTTTCCCTTATAACATGGTTATAAGGGAAAATAATAGCATTCTGATTACAGAATGTTATGTAAAAAGGGGAAGAGAGGGTTAAAAATAAAAAAAACTTTAACTCACCTCTTCCTCTTGATCACGTAGGTGCCGGGATCATTCTTCTTTCTTCATTCTGCTGGGTAAAGGACCTTTGGTGACGTTACTGGGTCACATAGGTCACATGGTCCAATCAAAAGCTTCCATGATTGGACCATGTGACCCAGTGACGTCACCGAAGGTCCTTCAACCAACAGATATGAAGATAGAAGATTTTCCTTGCACCTATGCGATCAATGGGAGGAGGTAAGTTCCATTTTTTTATATTTTTAACCCTCTATTGCCCTGCTAACATAGCATTCTGTATTTAGAAGGTTATTATTTTCCCATATAACCATGTTATAAGGGAAAATAATAAAATATAAAGAATACTCAACCCAAAACCGGACTTCAGTGATGAAGTCCGGCTTCGGGTCTGGGTACCAAACATGCGGATTTTTCACACGCGCGTGCAAAACGCATTACAAAAGTTTGCACACGCGCAGAAAAATCGCGCATTTTCCGTAACGCTCCCGTCTCTTATCCAGGCGTCAAACGTGACGCCCGTGTGAAAGGGGCCTTATGGTATATAACATGTCAGCACTAAAGGGGGCTCCACTGGCCATGGCAGCTTTGGCACACAGCTCATACATTCCTGATCACGCACTTTGAACTATTGGAAAGTCTTTTTTAGACAACTGTCTGGCATTGCTATTTGGCAATAGTATTTGAGCATTTTATGATTATATTATTTAGGCAAAATAAGGTAAACCTTAAAGGGATTTTCTGGGCTCCTGATATTGATGACCGACATCGTTGAGGGTCCGACATTGAGCACCTACAACAATTAGCTGTTCCCTACAGCCTCCTCTACAACTAGCACTTTGAATGGAGTTAGAAGCACAGCTCCATTGAAAGCATAGTGGCCGTTGTGTCAAGTTACTGCAGCATACTATAGCTCCAATACGACAGTACAGCACAGGGCAACCGAAGGCCGGCTCTGTGAAGATATATGGCAAAGCAAATGGAGATATGCCTTAAATATTGTAAAGTAATGGCTCATTTGGACTGAAGGTTTTGGAGTTGCTGAATGAGCCTATAAAACATTACCCTGTGCATTAGGAAGACTTGGTAAATGGCATGTTCTCCGCTGTTATTAATGCTGTGGTGTTATATAATGGTAGCAGCTGTCAGTTTATTTCTGCTGTGAAACCTGCCCGCATTACACATTTTGCCAGACCCGGCTTTTCTGTTTGGATGCTGGGATTTCAGAGAAGGATAATCCATTATCATGAAAATAATCTGCACAAGCACCTCCACTGAGGACTTCAGACTGCAGGATAATGAATGGTCCTTACAGAAGACCCGTCAGCTCTCCTCACATATCTGTTTAGCTAAATACATTCTCCATAAAATAGCAATTGTGGAGCATCTTTTAGATTTCCGTGTGTTGTTGTCATTCCTGTTGGAAATTTATAATTAAACTTATATCTGATATCACCAATACCATTGGTAATGAGACTCAACCATTCACATCTGGCTAGACTCTACTGAGTGGAAGAAGGTTAATACCCAGTTGTGAATTTATTCACACATTTCCAGGTGGAATGACGGAGGAATGGCACCATTAGGAGAGGTGCTCCAGCTTTTCTCTTTCAGGGGAAATAGAAGTATCTGCTAAAAGCCTAAATGATCTTAATGTACCTGGCTGGAACCCAAGAGGAGGGCTTGGGAGGCCCTCTGGGCATTGGCCCACTGTGAAATTTCCCTTTAGGGTCTATGGCCAGTCTGTCCATGGACAAGTCCTCCTTAAAATGAAAATTCATAGTGAAAAAGTGGTGTCCACCATTTTTCTTTGCATAGAAATGCCTTCTGGGATAGAATAGCTTTGTTATATGGCATGCAATGGAACACGCCACAGTCTGTGAATTTGCAGTGGACGCCTCCCCCCAGGGACCTTTAAGAGTACCAGTACTTGTTTCATGACGCCAGTTGCAATAAAGCAACAAGAGCACATGGCCCCTTTTAGTGATACCAGAGTGGTGTAGGATGGCCCAAATGTACCTTAATGTTGGTCCACGTGTCACGGTGCTCCCACCTGGACACCCTGGACCCCATGCGTTGGCCCCGAAGCAATGAATAGGGGGTTGTTGATGAAGGGGATGATGAAATAAATTAAGTCCAGACCTTGTGATGAAGTTCAATAACAGTTTTACTTTGCATAAATGTTTCTCCAACAGTTTCAGGCTTTGTCTTGGTTCCCAGCAGGCTTTAGCATTAACTTTGGCATGCAAACAAATTCAACTCTGCTACATCTGGTGCTCTCTGGCTCTGCTGTGCTGACATGCTGACTGAATAACTTTGCTTTAGCTGTCTGCTGCAACTTCTCTCTATAGTCTGACTCTAGATTTGTCCAGGGAAAACTCCTCCTGGCTTCAGAGGCTCCAAGTTGTGGCCTCCACATCCAACAGAGCTGGAGATGCTCTAGCTGGCTTGGGCATGGCACGTCCAGCAGGTACATGCACCTGCTGCACACCCTCCCTTGACAGGTGGTAAACTAGAACTGACTCTAACTATAACTCCACCCTCCCTGCAGCAAGTGGGACACGCCCACCACAGAGGGGGAGAGGGGGTGTTAGAATGGAAAGAAGGGTTCCGCTCTCTATCAGTGTAGCTCTGCCATGCTTGCTGCCACCGTCTGGTGACCAGGTAAATTACATGAACAAGAACAGTTACCAACAATAGAAATACACAGTGTTTGGACCTGAAATAAATGCATAAGATGACACTATATTAGCCCATAGGAGACAGTAGCAGGGTGCAGAAGTGGTAATGCCACTCTGGGGTGTTACATATTTATATAGAATAAAAATGGTTGCAAGTCTCCGTGTGAAATTGGAGGCCTATGGGGTTACAGCAGATCCCCATAGAAGTCTATTAAGGCTCCATATAGCTTTGAGAATTTCTAGATCCATGTTACCCATTACATAACCACGAGTCCTGAAGTCCCACCTTTCAAAACCAAGAGCCTGCTGATGTACAGCACAGAGCTGACACCCGTAGAGTGGTGCTGAGGAGGGAAATGAGGATCAAGGAGGTGTCACAGAGTCAGGAAGAGGAGCATGACGAAAGTAATTGTTGTGGGGTGCTCCGGTCTGGAAGAGTAAGACGGCGCATGGGCAGAGATCTCAAAAAAGGAGCCAATAATTAGACAATGGTCCTCTTCCAGGTCAATGTACAGATCTTGGGCTTAACAGCATATGAGGCCAAACTGATTACACTAGACAGTCTCTGAACTGTCCCCAGACTGAAAGGCAAAAGACACAAACCAGCAAGTGCCATTTGCCCCAGAAAAAAAGCTGCTAAATCAATCATTGATGTACCTATGCCACACAGTTGCAGAGACTACAGCGCCGCCTTCCTCTGCCCAGCGACGTCTCTGCTAAAATTTATGCCTCCCCGTCCCTCTGCCGAGATCCCGTGCCTGCGCACTATGCTCTGCCGGCTGCGCCCGTGCGGACTCTTGGCAACGGCATCGTTGAGCGAAGTGCGCATGCCCAGATCTCGGCAGAGGGAGGGGGGCATAAATTATAGCAGAGGTGGCGCTGGGCAGAGGAAGGCGGCGCTGGGCAGAGAAAGGCGGCGCTGGCACCAGACAGCAAGGGGTGCGGCCGGGCACCCTGTATTAACGCACCTCCCCTTGGGCACCTTATGTAAGTAATTTACATATTACAAAAATCTGATTTATGAAGAAATAGCCACAGTGGGATATAATAATGCCATCAGAAGAATCTACTTATCAGGACGGACATGGACATATGCTTCGCTTAAGGGGGTTAAATCTGATGATAGAATCCCTTTAAAAAAATCTGTCCATTTGCAGACTGTTCCTCATGAGTTCCATCAGCTGACGGCTCATGTGAAGCCTCATCTCTGACCTCCTGACCTCATTACAACTAAACTCTTATCAAACTCTTATACGGTTTAAATGAGTGTTTATAAGGTCAGGAGATCAGAGATAAGGCTTCACATGAGCCATCAGCTGATGGAACTCAGGAGGGACAGTCTACAAACAGACTAATTATGTAACCCTTGTATTTCAAAACAACTGAACATTTTACATAAAGACCAATTGAAAAGCCCAAAATGAGTAAAAAAAAAAAAACTGTCCCGAAAATGTTCATAGCCTTTAACTACCATCTTCTCTCGGGGTGGTTACAAAGGATGCCCATCATGACAGGGCACAGACTTTATATTCTTTTTACCCTGGCTGAGCTTCCACGTGTTCATTGTTCCCCCTTTCCCAAATAACGTACATTATAGGAACTGCCAAATAGAGTCAGGAAAGAGGAGTGATGGCTGCACAGATCTCTGCTGTGTAGTCGCTAATTTTTTTCTGTCTCTACTGCAAACCATTAATCTCATCTTCACTGATCTGACAACAGGTTCTGAACTGTGCATGTTTTACTTTTATGTGGAAGATCGCAATTTGATTACTACTGGAACAAATCAATATCCAGGCAGACTGAAGGCGTCATTAAGTTCGCAGTGTTCTCAGGACCCAGTGTTACCAGTGATGCTACTTTCTGGATTATTTATATGGGTAATTTGGGATTTTTTTAGCATCCATATACACAGCTCTTAAAAAGGGAACATAATATAGCATTAGCTAATGTCACAAAAGTACAACCTACACGTTTAATAAATACACTTTAATACTTAAATGGGGTTTTCCGAGGCCAGGAATCTCTTTTGATATTGATAGGCAAGGTGCAGGGGGTAAAAAAGAGGACCTATCCTTAACAGGGTAGCCCCACGATTTAAATGTATCCATAGTGGTCATTTTTTGTAGTTGCTCAACCTTCCCATAAACAGCCATAAATAATAAATAGCTGAGATAGAATTTGTAAGAATGTGTCAGAAGAACATGCTTCAATGCCTTAAAATTCCAGGTAATATTTCAGTTATTTTGTATTTTGAGAGGAGAAAACCTTTTACCAAGCTTGAAAAAACCTTTTGCAATGGAAATAATAATGACCAGCCAGGAACAGCAGAACAGCCCAGCGTTGTCTGTAGTTTATGGAGGATTCGCATTGTATTCTCTGCTGATGAATATTTGTTTCTAACATTTCAGTGAAGTTATTAAACTATATTGTTCACAAATACAAGTTGTTATAAGCGCCAGCTGTCACACTTCCAACACAGCCCTCTAATCATAATTACAGCTCTCTCATCAAGATCCAGTCTTGGCTGAAACTAAACCGTTACTTTTTTCATCTTATCAATTTGCAATTGATGTCTAAAATGGTAAAATATCGTCTTTTGTTTATCTTTATGTCAACTGTTTAAAAACAAAAGATCAAACGTTTCTAATGTAACACAATAGGTTAGAATGGAAGGAAAGGGAAATGTTTACAAAACATTCTTGTATCTAAAGAAGGAAGTGTGACAGGGTTGTATGTGGCATATATTCCCAGAATATAGTGTTGATATAGTTATCAGAGGGCAATGTTACATACAACATGACTGCCGGATATAGAGCTGTAACTAAATACGTACCATAGGAATGTATCAAATCACATATAGACTGCATATACAATTGGAAGAAAAAATGTGTGAACCTTTTGGAACTACCTGGATTTCTGCATTGATTACTATGTGGTCTGAATTTTATCTATGAACAATCTAAATTAACATACACTCAATCAATACGTTTAATAAACATCCACAAAAACACATTTGCATGGAGGAATGGTGCAAAATGCCTTCTAAAAGTTGCACAAATCTTATCTGCAGCTGCAGGAAACATTAATTGGTACTAAAGAGGGATCTACAGGTTACGCACTGTAAAACGCTTAGGTGTGTACCTAGGGAAAGAGAATCTGACAGCATGATCAGCCCTATTTAAACAAGCATACAGCCTGGTAGGGTTGATTATGCTGATAAAAACTATACCCTTATTATGAATATGCAAGGACTATTACCAAGAAAAATACTTTTTTATTCATGGGCAAATTACCTTACTGGAGCACCGAGGGGCTGTTCAGAGCCCTCAGAGCACCAATTTGTTATACCTGTTCAGCTTTAGTCCCTCCCCCCTTCCCCTGAATTGACAAGGCTAGACATCTCACCTAGCCCTGTCATCTTGTGCCTGCAGCTCCAAAAGCTTGCGCAGTGTATCTCTTCCTGTGATTCCAACGTTTTCCATTCCGCTATTGAGATGCGTCATAGGATCTCAATAGCAGAAGAAAACGCTTCAGTTTTGTCCCCACTCATTGTCAATGGGGACAAAACTGAACTGAACGAAACAGAATGCACCAAAATACATTCCGTTCCATTTGGTTGCATCCCCATCGCAGAAGGAATAACCCTGCAGGCAGCGTTTTTCTGTCCGCGATGTGGTGCGGAGCAAAACGGATCCGCCCTGACACACAATGTGAGTCAATGGGAACCGATCTATGACACAATAGAAAACAGATCTGTCCCCCATTAACTTTCAATAGTGTTCATGACAGATCCGTCATGGCTATAGAAGACATAATACAACCGGATCCTTTCATGATGGATGAAGCTGGTTGTATTATGACAGCTGTTTTTGCGGAAACGCTAATGTGAAAGTAGCCCAAGCAAGCGCCAAGGCCTGTCATCTCGTGCCTATGCTATGTCTCACAGTATCGGAAGGCACAGCATAGGCATGAGTTGACAGGAAATATCTAGCCCTGTCAATCCAGGGGAAGGGGGGAAAGGACTGAAGCTGAAGGGGTGTAAAGAACTAGGCTCCGAGGGCTTTGGCTGACCCCTCGATGCTCTACTTATATCATTTGCTTGTAAATAAGGCTACTTTCACACTAGCATTTTCAATTCCGCTATTGAGATCCATCACAGGATCTCATTAGCTGATGAAAACGCTTCAGTTTTGTCCACATTCATTGACAATGGGGACAAATCTGAACTGAACGAAACTGAATGCGCCAAAATGCATTTTCGTTCCATTTGGTTGCGCTTCCATCGCGGACAGAATAACGCTGCAAGTGATTGGCTGGCCGGAAGGCGTCATCGGGTGCTATATAGTACTCGATGACACGTGCTCGGATCAGTCATAGTCAGGCAGAGCAGAGCGTAGGAAGGGAAAGACAGTGTAGGGAGCGATTTTCACAGTTTTATTCTGAGGACTACTGCGTGTGTGTGTGTTTTAGAGCAGCAATCTATTTACCTCCTGCAGTCTCATGGGCAGTGCTTCAGAAGGGAGAGACATTTGCTGTTTTTACTACCAAAAGCTTTTCAAAGACCCCAAAGTTCTTTTAAGGACTACTGTGTGTGTTTGACAGCAGCAAGACTGCGTCTTAAATAATCTGGGCCACATCCAATGTCCATAGTGTGTGGCTTTGTGTAAAAAATACTAAACAACATCTGCAAACAGTGTCTGTATTACAAATTCCAAAATTCTGGGCCTAATATAGTGTCCTTATTCTGTGGGTTTCTGTGACATATACTGTCCTGCATCCGACAACAGTGTCTGTATTGCAACTTCCAATAATCTGGGCCTGATACAGTGTCCATATTGTGTGGGTTTCTGTGACATATACTGTCCTGCATCTGAAAACGGTGTCTTTAGTGGACAGCAAAACAATCTGCGCCACATCTAGTGACAAAATCATTAATATGAAGAAGGCGAGCACTAAGGGACGGGGAAGTGGGCAAGATACTGCTGGTGCATGCAGAGGCTGTGGCCCTGGGCGCAATGAAACTGTGCCTGCTGCCAGTGCACCAGGAAAAAAAACTCCACCGTACCGAGCTTCATGTCCAACTTAGCTGGTTGGCGCAGGACCAAGTCGGACCAGCGCTAACAGTTGGTCGGTTGGATTGCTGAAGATAATGCTTCCAGTTAAGCACCACCCTCTCTTCCACCAGGTTCAGTCTCTGTAGTCTGTGTATGATGCACTCCTTTATGTGTAATAAAGGGTGTATTGGAGTGCCGGTTCTTTGTAATTTTTGGCAGCCCTTTTACTTAGTGCATAGGCTTTATGAGTGTAGGAGTCCCACTACCTGAATAATTGTACCACAATGTGAATGAGGCCCTCCTTTATGTGATATACCGGTTGTATCGGAGTGCCTCTTCCTTGTAATTTTTGGCAGCACTTTCACTTTTTTATACAATATACAGGAAAGAATGTTTCCTAACAATTTTTCCTGTGAAATAGATTTTTTTTTGTGGGGGGAGGGGGGGGTTGTGTAAAAGTGGCGTATAATTCGGACAACATGGTTCCCAGCAGTGACCTGGGAGTCCAAGATGCATCCAGACATCGTCCCCATGCTGTTCCCGATCCATTTTGGTGGTGTTTCTGTCACTTTCTGACCTTTTCCAATGGACCAGGCCCCCTCCCCTCTTCAGAGCAGGGGGTGCCTGGTTGTCTCCCATTAACTTCCATTATACTCGGGTGCTCGGCCAAGCACATGAATATAGCAATGTGTTCGGGCTGAACACCCGAATACTTTGGTTCTTGGTCATCACTATTAGTAATCAATGGGAAAATCCAGCAGATTCCAAAGGGTCCACTTACGATTAGGCCTCATCATGCACACAACCATAGTTTTGGTCCCCATCCAATCCCCATCTTTTGGTGATCGTAGGCGGACCCATAAATTTCAATGGGGCCACAAATGATGCGGACAGCACACCCGTTCCGTGGCCCCGCAAAAAATAGAACATGTCGTATTCTTGTCTGTTTTGTGGACAGATATAGGCATTTTTTACAAAGGGGAGGATGTGCGGATCAGCAAAATGTGGAACGCACATGGCCGGCATCCGTGCTTTGCGGATTTGCAGACTTCAAAAACTGATATGGTTATGTGCATGAGGCCTTACTTGCAACTATATGCAGGGTCATCTTTAGGATTTTTGGTGGGGCACATTCTATCGCCCCACAAACAGTATGCCATATAAAGAGACTGCAAAAATAAAAGCACCCCTGTTGATGTAATTTGGTACTGCAAATGTGCATGAAATCTGAAACACAAATAACACAAGACGGTTTCATTGTATTCAGGTCAATGGAGAAATTCCACCATAAATTCATGGCAAATCTGCAGCAGACGGAACGTGCTGTAAAAACTAAACTGCTAATTTTTGTTGTGAGTTCTGTAATACAGAATTTAAATTTCTATTGAATGCATCTCTCTATAGAGAAAATCTGCAGAAAATTCACCACATCTGAATGTGGCTTAAGTGTTATTAACATTTTATGAGCAGGTCCAGGAACAAGTTACTGCTTCCTCATGGGTAGTATCATACCTCCCAACTGGGGATGAGCGAATCGACTTCGGATGAAACATCCGAAGTCGATTAGCATAAAATTTAATTTCAATACTGTATCGGAGCCAATATATTCTAACACTGTACAGAGTGCTCGCTCCAGTATTGAAAATAAGTTTTATGTGAATCGACTTCGGATGTTTCATTCGAAGTTGATTCGCTCAACCCCCTACTCCCAACCCTCCCAGATCCAGCGGAACAGTCCCAGATTTTGGCAGCTGTCCTAAGATCCCGGGAGCTCTGCAGCATGTCCAGATTTCAACTGTATCAGCTTCCCGACAATGCAGATACAGTATAATTAATACAATATTATAATTATTATTTACCATTAAAGCACCATTCATTCCATGGCGCTATACATATGATAAGAGGTGCACATACATAATACAGACAATTGCACTAAGCATAAACAAGACGAGTTACAGGCCGGTACAGAAGGAGAGAGGGTCCTGCCCCTGAGGGCTTACAATCTACGAGGCAATAGTGAAGCAGGAAGCCATCAGCTACCTGCTCTACCATTCATTGACCTGTGCTCTCCCCAGCTCAATGTAGTGATGTCGTTGTACCTGCTGAGCTAAGCAGAAAGAAGCACAGGCGGGGAATGATGTGCTCTAGTCATCGGCGGTACAGGGCTAGGGGAGAATTACTTTTTTTTTATTAGAACTTCAGGGGCTACATTATTGGGATGGGGAGGAAAGGGGGTAGCACTATTGCAATGGGGGCACTAAGGGGGCAATGTTATTATGAGGCGACACTAAGGGGCAACACTATTTCGAGGGGGCACTAAGGGGGGGAAGCTGCAACAGTATTGTAAGTGGGGCATGAAGGCGGCAGTCTTCTTGTGAGGCGGCATTCTACCGTGAAGGGGCACTATTGCATTTTTACTCTATGGGGGCGCTAAAGGGACTGGGCGGGATTGGGAGCGTATAGATGGGCACTGGGCACAGTTAGAGACATGACTATGTAGTTATGTAGTATGGAATATGCTTTAGCTTTCTCTAAACATAACTCCAAAACTCAAACACTTCGCTCTTCCAAAATAAGAGAAGAAGGAAAAGTGGACCCCAAAATAGGGTGGAAGTCTGGGGGTGCCCAGATGTGATATGATTTTTGCTATGGGCTTCGTAATAATAAAAAGTATCCAAATGCAAGATACTTGAATGTTTTTTCTGTGGGCTCAAGAATTTAGCCAAGTATAAGATGTTTCTCACCATTACACCTAATGAAGGTAACAAAGAAATATATGGTAGCAGTTCTGTTACTTGTTCTAATATGCAGCCATTATCAGGATCCCAGACAAAGCAATCAATATCTCCACAGTAATTTCCACACGCCGAGCTTTCCACTGACAAGGCAGTACATTGTGAACTCATTACATAGCAGAATATATATACGTTAATGAAGGAGCCAGGAACAATGTAAGGCTATTAGAACAATATTCCTGAATGCACAATGGTGACATACGGGGGGCGGCACATTTGTGATTTACATGCACTGCAACCACCATGACCTGTAATACCATCTATTCACAAAGTCCTCGCCAAAAATTGTGAAATCCCAAAGAAAAAAATGGAATTTTTGAAGCAGTCAGTACATGACCATACACTGATGCTGTAAGCAGGGCTCATGTACTAGGCATCTTAAAGGGGGTGTCCAGTTTTGGATAAAAGCTTAATAGGATTGTAAAGGCAGTAAAATATTTTTACAAAAGGGTTAGAATGGCCTGCATAAAAGTGACACCGATCTAAAGTGCATTTCAAAAGTCTTCAGACCCTTTCACTTTGTTGTGGTCTTGTGCTGAAATTTAAAAAAAAAAGTTTTCCCCCAACAATCTGCACCCAATACCCCATAAAGCGAAAGAGACAACAGAATTTTAGTTTTTGCAAATTTATTTTAAAAAATAATACAATTTTGCAGGGATGTAAGTATTCAGACCATTTGCTATGACACTTGAAATTTAACTCTGGGGGCCTCCCGTTCCTCATGATCATCTCTGAGATGTGTCTACACCTTGATTGGAGTTACTTGAGGTAAATTCAGTTGATTGGACATGATTTGGAAAGACACCGCACTGTCTGCATAAAATCTCACAGCTGACAATGCATATCAGAGCAAAAAACTAATCCGTGAGGAGTAAATAACTGCATGTAGAGCTCAGAGGCAGGATTTTGTGGAGGAACAGATCTGGAGAAGGGGACAAAAAATTTCAGCTGCACTGAAAGTTCCCAAGAGCAAGTGGCCTCCATGATTATGGACCATAATCCTTAAATGGAAGAAGTTTGGAATAACCAGGACTCTTCCTAGAGCTGGCCGACGAACCAAACTAAGTAATCGGAGGGAGAATGGCCTTGGTAAGCGAACTCAATGGTCACTCTGGCTGAGCTCCAGAGATCCTGTGTGCAGATTGAAGAAACTTCCAGAAGGTCAACCATCACTGCAACACTCCACAAATTTGGGCTTTATGGCCGAGCGGCCAGAAAGAAGCATCTCCTCGATAAAAGACACACGAAAGCTAAGGTGTGAAGATTTCGTTTTTGATCATTTGAATTTCATTTTATGACCTGTGAATGCATGTGCAAAGGAGTAAGGTTTTGTCTACATATTTTCTCAAGGTTGTTTTGGGATTCTGACTGCGGACTTGGGAACTGGCCGCTCCAAGGTCTGGTGTGTTAGCAGATGAACAACGCGTACACAGTGACAATTATGGAGCGCATGCGCTGGCTACATTTTTACTAGGGAAATTAGCTTTTTGTAAAATCTGTATAAAGCTGCAACCCTTCAGGAAAGAAGTTAGAAGCTCATCCACCGGGGTGGGGGGTGCCTAATCAGTCTTTTCTCGATCAAGGCTTTCGCTGGAAGGGCTTCCCAGCTGATGTCGCTGTCAGGTGACGTTTACTCAATCTGTGATGTATGTACCTTCACCCTGGATGTAGTCAGGACTCCAGCTGAAGTGTTTATATAATTGTGTATTATGTTCTTTATCCTTATATAGATAAGTGCAAAAGAAGGACATTATATCGATATATGTATATTCTACTTATTATATTTAATCATATTATAAACCCTCCTTTGAAGTGTTACTGTAGTCAAGAGTCTCATTTTAAAGAGTATCCGAACCTGAAGTCTTGCTCTTATCAGCAAAACAATAGCCCGTCTGGAGTTTGCAAAAAAACATCTAAAGGACCCTCAGACTGTGAGAAACAGGATTCTCTGGTCTGATAAAACCAAGATTGAACTGTTTGGCCTCAATTCTAGGTGTCATGTCTGGAGTAAACCAGGCAGATGCCAGAGCTCATCACCTAGCTACTACCATCCCTACAGTGAAGCATGGGGGTGGCAGTATCATGCTGTAGGGGTGTTTTTTCAGGGTTTAGGACAGGGAGATTGGTCAGGGTTGAGGGAAATCTGAATGGAGCAAATTACAGAGATATTGGTAATGAAAACCTGCTCTGGACCTCAGAGTGAGCTGAAGGTTCACCTTCCAACAAGACAAGGATCCTAGGCACACAACCAAGACAACACAGGAGAGGCTTAGGGACAACTCTGTGAATGTCCTTGAGTGACCCAGTCAGAGCCCATACTTGTACCCAATCAAACATCTCTGGAGAGACTTGAAAGTGGCTGTCCATCGATGGTCCCAATCCACCCCGACAGAGCTCGAGAGGATCTGTAGAGAAGAAGTTCAGAAAATCCCCAAATCCATGTGTACAAACCTTGTGTCATCACACCCAAGAAGACCGGAGGCTGTAATCGCTGCCAAAGGGGCTCCAACTAAGTCCTAAGTAAAGGGTCTGAAGACTTATGTCAATGCAATATTGTAATTTTTCATTTTCAAACAAATTAGCAAATATTTCTAAAATTCTGTTTTCACCTTCTCATTATGGGGAGCTTGATTTTTTATTTTATTTTAGAACATGGCTGCAAAATAATACAATGTGAAAAAAGTGAAAGGGTCTGAAGACTTTCCTAATGCGCTGTACATACCGATGGGATTTTCCACTGCAGATTTTCCCCAAACCCAAAGCATGCCTATTATGTTTTGGTATTGCTGCAGATTTTCGAGACTTTTTTCTACCCTAGCAATGCAAAAGGTGAAATCAATGGCAAATCCACAAGTGTTATTTTGCTGAGCTTCTCTGGGGATTCAGTGGTGGAAAAAATCATGTTACTTTTGAATTCATGCCTGAAGTCCATGGCCGTATTATGACTAGAATAAGACGTTATTCCATATGCCTCCGGCACATACTTAAGCATAAACAGGTTTTCTCTTTTGTATTTTGTGCAGGTTGTATCAACACCAACAAAAGATGTCTTCCAGTTTTGCTATGTATCGGGTGGTTCTCATCAATTCAATGATGGCATAATGCAATCACCGCCTACAACCGAGAAACATGGAAGCCATCATAACCATTCAGGTACTACTGCCCTCAGAGTTCTTGCTAGTTAAGGGGCCCTCCGTGTAGCTGATCATCCATTGCCATAGAAACAAATTATAAAATTATTTCTGCCTGCCCAATCTCTGGGATAAGTAGGTGGATCCCAAGGGGGGCTATGACCATCTCCCTGCTCTGCGCCCAGAATTTTCTAATGGCATCCCTGCCCTTCTCTATATGCATGTAGTACACATCGTTTCTGATCCATTTACTCCAGAGACTATTTTACTATTCACTTTGCATCCCCGCAGCTTGGACTTTTAAGACGAGATGGATCTCACAAAAGCAACAGCACAATACGTTTCCAGATGTCAGCGGTAATGGATTTATTGCTGCAGTACCGTAATGGAGATGGATGGGGGTTGGAGGAGAGGTAGGTGGCACCATGATAAAAACTGGCTGATTAGATATAGTAAGAAGAGAAGAGCGAACCGCTTCCACTCAAATCGAATGTGTTACAAAATTCCCAAAAGATTCTAATTTTGGTACAAACCAAAGCTTTTAAGATTCGCTCAAACTGGAGGCAATCCTCTTACAGATCAGAAGACAGAGAAGAAGACATCTGCCACCGAAAAGGGATCATTTTTGGACTGTTTTTTCATTTAAAAAATCTGACAGTGCAGGGTTTGGCTCATCGCTAGGATATGCCACCAATGGCTGATAGGTGCGGTCCCACCTCCTGGTACCCGTATCTATCTCTAAAACGGGGCCCCCAAAGTGAACGAGGGCGCACATTGCAAGCACGGCCACGAACGTCGGCTCAGCTATTACTAGAGCTCCAATAGAGGTGAACAGAGAGGCGGATGCACTTGCACGGTGTGCTCGCTATTCACTTCTTTGGGAGTTCCAGAATTAGCCGAGCTGACGCTCATTCGACTCTTTTTAGAACTCCAATAGAAGTGAATGTCTCTGATAGAAGGGTTAGCTCAGTGAGTCCTCGTTCACTTTGTGTGCCCCGTTTTAGAGATAGATGGAACCAAACGCCATAAAAGCGCAAGATATGCCAACCCCTTTAAAAAGGCTGTTTGTTACCACCGGCTACCATCCATTTACCCATAGCTGTCACTCTGACATCACTGACGCTGCCTTGGTGTTAGAGTCCTTGAAAGGGATTGGATATAGTCCTAGGAGACCTCAGAGGGTCATACATGATTTTTCAGGTCAATTGTGGCGCTTTCAATTTGGGTCAAATTTATTTGGATTAGAATTGAATCAGAACAAATTGGACCCGAAAAGAATTTTTGGGAATTTGGTAATTTCTAATAGTAAACCCTTTAAAATGACAATATCCATCCCTTGTAGCACAATATGACTTAATATTCCATTAGCAGGTGATATGCGGAGCCTGAAATCACTTATACTGCTTGTAAAATTGCCATAAAATAAAGTCACATTGAGATACATGGCAATTACATTGTAGTTAGGCGGCTACCTCCGTAATCTTAGCAAATGTTCGCAGCTATCACACATAATCTTACGGCGTTATTAATTTTCACTAATGGTTGCCCCGCGCCAACGTTATTAGATCACTTGAAGATGCTGGCCTGCATGAGAAATGTGCCTTTCAGTAAGAAATATCAGACAAGTTCTGAAGGTGGCCATCACCATTCACACGTCTGTAGTGTATTGCGGATCCGCAATACACCCGGCCGGCACCCCCATAGAACTGCCTATACTTGTTCGCAATTGCAGACAAAAATAAGACATGTTCTAATTTTTTCCGGAGCCGCGCACCGGAAGTTCGGGGGCACGCTCCGTAAATGCGGATGCGGACAGCACACTGTGTGCTGTCCGCATCCATTCCGGCCCCATAGAGAATGAATGGGTGCATAATTGCGGAATGGGTGCAGACACATTCATGGACGTGTGAATGGACCCTTAGATGAATCTCATGGATCTCAAATGCCCCCAATCAGCATATTTCGGGAGAATGAAAGGTCTGGCATGTTGAATTTCAACATGTCTGATCTGTTTGCTCTTAAAGTCCATCTGTCAGCAGATTTGTACCTGTGACACCGGCTGACCTGTTACATATGCGCTTGGCAGCTGAAGGCATCCATGCTGGTCCCATGTTCATATGTGTCCGCATTGCTGAGAAAAATGATGTTTTATTATATGCAAATGAGCCTCTAGGAGTAACGTTGCCGTTACACCTAGAGACTCTGCTCTCTCTGCAACTGCCAAGTCCTCTGCTCTTTGATTGACAGGGTCGGGCAGTGAAAACACCATAACCCCTGGACCTGTCAATCAAAGTGCAGAGGACGCGGCAGTTGCAGAGAGAGCAGAGCCTCTAGGTGTAATGGTAACGCCCCCGTTGCTCCTAGAGGCTCATTTGCATATAATAAAACATAATTTTTCTCAGCAATGCGGACACATATGAACATGGGACCAACACAGACGCCTTCAGCTGCCAAGTGCACATGTAACAGGTCAGCCAGTGTCATAGGTGCAAATCTGCTGACAGATGGACTTTAAAGGGGCTGTCCGACCACCAAAATTAATTACTGCTGGGCTGGAAATGTGTGTAAAATAAAGAGGAAAAAAAAGCCATCCCCACTTGAAAGCAGCTCTGTTTCAGCATTTATGCTCCCGTCCCGCTGTGTGACATCTCGTCTGTGGTCATGTCCGCCTTGGCAGTCATTCAGTAACCTCTGCAGTGACATGTCCCTGGGTGGACACAGAGGCTCAGTGATTATGTGCCACTTGGGGGGGAAACAAACCCTTTATGGGCTATAAGCAGCTGCTAGAGATGTCGGACACTGGTTTATTCCCCTCTCCCTATCACATGCATGCTCTACTGAGCCAAGTGTGCATGTGTATGATGGGGTCGGGAGGAATAGCTGTCAGGCCAACGAGTGTTTGCCTTACAGCTATTGAAGGTGTATGGGTGTCTTAGACAGAAGCACAGCTGTAATCAGCAGTGGATCCTGACAAGAATTGAATCCCCCTACAGCGCCACCACAGGAGAAATAAAGCATTACATGGTGCTCATTCAAACCAATGGGCTGTCTGTGATCTCTGCAGCCGACAGATTACTAAATGTATTGAGTGCACAATGAAAAGTAAAACAGTTTTCCAACATACTTCCAGCAACATACTGTACTTTTCTTTCAAAATCTCTGTTTGCTGTCATAAAATAGGACCTTTCATTGCTTACTTCAGGAGATAAAAATCTGTAATAGACACACAGCTTCCGAGATCCTGTATCATCATCGTCCTAACCAGAACAGATTATTATCTCCTGGAAGTAGACAATGAAAGGTTCTGTTTTATGACAGCAAACGGAGATCTTGAAAAACCATTCTGAAAGTATATTGAAAATTTGTATAACTTATCTTCATACAACAAATATGCATAAACGGGTCTGTGTAGAAATTGTAGAAATACAAGATATGGTCCAAGGATGGCAGTGATTCGTTTTCTAAAAAAATAAAATAAATAAACAAATAAATAAAGGGCTTTTCCTGTTTGCATCAATATTCTGTAAAATAATCATTTATGAAGGTACTGTAGCTGTAATTTTGTAATTTATCTCTTTCCCTTTATTGCTCTTATCTTGCAGAACCATTGAAGTCATGGTGCAAGGTGCACACGGCCGGTGGGTGTCCATGTTTTTTTTGTGGATCTACGGTTTGTGGTCCACAACAAGGGCACTGCCGTCATACAGTCATGTGAATACACCCTTCGTAAATGATTGTATTCCACATGAAATGAATTTTTCTGGAGCGTCTTTTCTTAAGACTATGTGGTGCTATTCCTCTGTTATTCCTGCTTGAAGATAATGAATAAAGATACAGCTGGGTGTTACCGACTGAGTCCCTGGACAGTCTGACACTGTCAAATCAGTGCTGCCCATAATTGACTGAGCAGGGACACACACCCAACTGGTAACGCTCATCTGGACCTAAACGTCTATTGAGCATAATGGAGGAATATCACTAAATTAGGTTATGAGAAAAGATTCTTCTGAATTGTTATTACATGGGGTTTAAAAAAAAAGGTTGGGGACTATTCTTATTCAGAGTTAGGATGAGCATTGCTATAATGACAGGACACTGGAGTAGATGGCAGAATAAAATGTGGGATAAATTGTAGAATTATGGATATTGCCGTGAGTTTGAGAACGGATTACTGCAGCACTTGGAAGCTCATTGGGTTTCAGTTATAATCGAGGACAGTGATGCCACAGAATGGCGGGCAGACAATGCTCCTCCTGTCCTAGGAGATAGAACATATGGATTATATGGAGGACCAGCTTCTCGCCCCATTCTTGTGATGTCCCCACATGTTCCCTTTGTTCTCATAGGTTTCAGAAGAAGCATTTATTGCTTGTAGTTACACACAGGAATACATTTCAATGGAGTAACCACAGACATTACTGTCATATAGCTCAGATCATTTATTTTTATTGTAGTTCATAAGGAGGTTCTCTGTGGCTATAATATTAACAGTCTGTGTTTGATCATGGGAGTCCAACCTCCAGGACCTCTATCGATCAGCACAATGGAGGGGCTGCCACCCTCATAGTGCTCATTGGGGGTCTACATTGGCACAGCCACTTGAGTGCCCGGTAGGGCAGCCACCAAGTCACTCGAGCTGCGGTTGGAGGCACCACGGTCACTTTTCTGTGCTGATCTGTGGAGGCCCTAGAGCAGGGATGGCCAACCTGAGGCTCTCCAGCTGTTGCAAAACTACAACTCCCAGCATGCCCAGACAGCCTACAGCTATTAGCCTACAGCAGGGCATGGAGGGAGTTGTAGTTTTACAACAGCTGGAGAGCCGCAGGTTGGCCATGCCTGCCCTAGAGGTCAAAACCCCCGACTAATCAATCATTGATGGCCCATGCTAAAGGTAGGCTATCAATATCATAGTCTCATTTCGCTGAAGAGTAACTTTAGGCTCTGGGGGGGCATTTGTCCTCCTCGCTCTTCCCTACCTTTCCCAGACAAGACATGGGGGTTTGAAATGAGAACTAGAAGAAATCCTGTGATTCAGCGTGCATTTTATTGCTATAAGTGAAATGGGGATAAGCAGCTGCCAGATGAATCTGGCTCTACTTATCTCTCCAGGTGAACAATGCCCATACTTAATTTTTTACCCAACTGGATACAGGGGAACAGTCGGCACTGACCCTTGACATATGATGCTCTGGTTGGGAACTGCCAACATTGAGAAGATCTGCTCCTCACACCTGCAACCACCCTCTGATATTCCCAGGGAAGGGAGGCTTTGTCTCACCGACCACTGCAGTTGAAATGGTGACCATTCAGATTTAAGGCCATCCATCTAATACATGGACGACTCCTGACTCCCAGAGTAGGAGGTTCTCTCACAAAGCATCTCCATGTTCTGACCCCATTATGAGATCCATGTCCTCTAATAGGTCATATGGAAAGGGCTTCTCTCCCACCGCATCTTTGGTCAAGGTCCACTAACCTAAACCCGGCCATATCTTTACCTTTAATAATATCCACACATTCTGTTGCCATCACTATAGAAGTTTATTTCTATCATATCCTATCCATTTTAGGCAGCAAATCAAGTGCAAACCAGGTGAGGGCCTGAGACCATGCTACATCTGCTCCTAAACTTTTGCTCGAGCTACAGGTTCTTGCAGTCGTCTGGTATATCCCCAGCTGTAAGCCATGCATTAAAGTGTGAAGAGTAGAAGACATAAAAAATGATGGACACATCCTGGTATAGGACATGCAAGCTATAGCCACTTGGTACCTCCATCGATGAATGGCACCCTTTAAAGTAGTGGCCTTCAATCTGCGGTTCTCCAGCTTCTGCCCTTATTTATCACATATACAGACACCAAAGCAGTTACACAACTAGTTGGCATTGTACCACCTCTGGACGTGACCCAAAACATTAAAGGGATATTCCCACCTTGGGCAATTATGGCATATCCCCAGGACATGCCAAAAGTGCCTGCTAGATGCAGGTCTCACTTTTGAGACTCCCACTTATCTGGAGAATGGAGGTCACTTAACCCCCAATCCACTTGCCGAGGCAGCTGCCATTTCTATGTGCAGGGCTCTCTCCATCTACTTCTATGGGAGTTGGGCAAGTATGGGTCCCTGGTTGTTTCCATAACTGTTTCCATAACTCCTATAAAAGTGAATAGAGAGAGCCTTACATATGGCGACTCTCCAGTCATTGTATGCCAGGATGTGATGACTGGCCCCGTTTCACCGGGCTGGTTGAGGTACCCCCGTTCTCCACATATGTGCCAGTCTCAGAGATGGGACTCGCATCTATCACACATATCTAGTGGAAATGCCATAAATGTCCATAGTAGGAATAGACCTTTAAAACTAGTTTCACACAAGTGTTAAAGCAATACGGCAGACTGTTTCGGCAGAGGAGTAGCATGCTAGAGTTCTCCAGACCCAGCATAGCCAAACAGTGCCGCTTACCCACTGCACCCTATAGGCTATAATGGGATCCAGCGGGAATCCAGCGGCCCGGCATAAATGCCTGTATTCTGAAGGACAAAAATCTTTGCACACAAATGTGTTTGTCCGGCTGAATATCGGAATTTATGCTGGGGAGCGGCCGGGTCCCCACTGGTTCCCATTATAGTCAATGGGCTCCCTTGGTAAATGGCCGTATCTGGTAAGGCTTGTCTCATCAGAGCCCTTTATTGTGGGAGCTGGAATGTCAGTCAACTGAGCCAAGACTCATAGATCATGACCAGCTCTATATTTTCCCTACAGCGGCCGCTACAGGTGAAATATAGTATTACATGGCGGCCATTCAGATAAACGTCCATCCTTCCGTCACATGGATAGTCCATTGGAGCAAGAGTTGCCGATTGCTATGTTATGACGGCTCATAAAAAGAGAGTTCCTCTCAACAACATACCTTTATAAGACATACCAACTGAGGTTGTCCTTATAGGACACCCCCTTAAGACATGTCATCAGTATGAATATCGGTCAAACACACGGCTCCAATGCCAGCAAGAAATCAGGAGTGAATTATGTGAGGCCTGCGGGCAAAACACACTTTTCATCTCTTATGGTCTACTCTATACAAAAGCAAGCAACATTTAATAATTCATAAAAAAAAAAACACAAAACATCACAGAAGCCAAAAGAACAAATAAAGATCCAAGATGGGTTTAAGTGTCGCCCGCGGCAATCAGTAGAGAAGACGTCTTACTGTATGGTATGCATACAAAAGCATCATACTGGCGGTATTATACCGTGCCTGCCATTTCTGGTTAGTTTGGAAAGATGAAAAGCAATGCTGCCAGTCGGCAGGTCTGCCTTCACTGCAAATCACATCTGCACACAAAGAATGCATTCCTATACAATGTCTACTGCTCCCACCAGCCTTACCTGATCAGACTATTACACTAGCCAGTGAGCAGCAGTAGTTGCCTCTCCTTCCTATCTACCTACACAAATGTAGCAGAGCCGAGTTTGCCATTTGGCACAACTCACCACATCATCAAGATGTAGATGTGCCTAGGACTGGATAATCCCACCGCTGAAGGACGATACACAAGCTATGCAAAAAATGGAATACCAAAATCAGCTCTGCTACATCTGTTAAAGCATGCACTGCCAAGCCAGTATAACCTGCAAGAGATAGCATATAATTACACCTTGCATTGCATCATGGATCTATGAATTATAATTGATGATGACAAGCGCATGTTAGCTCTTGCAATACAGATATCACTAATATTCAGCTGCAGATGGGTGGAACGGCTGCAGTCGAAATATAACAGGCCTTACATACTGCAACAGCAAAGGCACTTCCTATCAGGTCTCCTACATGGAAATGAGTAAAATGCATGTATAAAGGATGACGGGAAAGAAAACAGGACCAACCTTCCAGCTGCAGATCCATGGATTCCTGCGCTATTACCTGTGGATGACACACCAGGGAGGATGCACATTTCATCCTGAAAGAGCTCCTCTCATTCCATCTAATGCAAGCCATTCCTGGTATGGAATTTCTATAAGGTGCAGGGAGGGGAAGGGGAATGCAAATGAAAAAAAAAAAAACAATCTGCACGTAGCAAATGGTAGAAAGCTGCTCACCGTATCTACACACCCACAAAGTGAAGCATCAGGCCAGAGAGGATGCTGAGGATGGATTTCACAGGAAAGATGCTGTTTCCCAGTGATGCTCTGTGAGTTCTGCTCCCTCCTGGGAGAATGAGCTCATTGCTCGCATTCTCCAACCTCCTATCAGCCTGTGCAGTGTCATTGCAGCTAGCATCTCAGTGCAAGCACGTCATCAAGCGAACACTTATAAAACTGCAAAGCCTTTCTCCTTGCAGCCAGAAGGGTAAAGTGCCCGGAGGAAAGATGCCCAAGCCAGTCGACCGATGCCAAACACTGACTGAGAGGTTTGATGCCATGCAAATGTCATGAAACTAACGTCAGTGCCTTCACTTCCGCAGCGGCTGTGCATGCCAGTCTTAAACTCTCAAATTTCACGATGATCAGGAGGAAAAATGAAATGTGATTGCTATGGATGGGTTGTGATTAGTGTTGATCACGAATATTTGAATTCCGAATTTTTATCACGAATATTGGCACTTAAAGAATTGGCAAATATTTAGAATATAGCGATATATATGCGTAATTTCGAATATTCTATATATTTTTTTAAAACAGTACACATGATGCCTCCCTGCTTCAAGCTTGTGAGCCAATAAGACGGCTGCAATATCTTTGATTTTAGGAGTAGTGTTGAATGCGCATTTTCATAATGCGAATTTTTTAATTGCCGACTTCCGCAATCAAGAAAATAATGACTGGAGATAACCAACAGTACACATGATGCCTCTCTGCTTCTAGCTTGTGGGCCAATGAGAAGGCTGCAATATCTTTGATTTTAGGAGTAGTGCTGAATGCAAATTTTCGTAATGCGAATTTTTTAATTGCCGATTTCCGTAATCAAGAAAATAATCACTGGAGATAACGAATTTTTGAATTCCCAAATATATGGCGAATATTCACCCAAATATTTGCGAAATATCGCAAATTCGAATATTACCCTTGCTGCTCATCACTAGTTGGGATATCAAGACCTGAATAATAAAGTGGTCGAGAAATGACTGGAGAAGACAAGACGTTAAAAGGATAAAGAATCCTTGAAGAGGATGGCAGAGAGGAAATTGTCAATTATACCAGGGGTTAAAAAGACAACTGATTATAGGAGACCTTTCTCAGCTCCTCCTGGACCTCATGCATGCAGGGTTGGGATTTTACTAATAATTATCAGTTTTTGCAGTGTATGGGGTTAAATCAATGGCATGCCTTTATTTTGAACAAACTGTGAAAAAACCTTGGCATGTATTGTCTTCTTCGTGTAGTTAGAATTTATTAAGTTAGGTCAGGGGCGCATAGAGATCTCATCGGGTCGTATGGCAAAATTTAGTATGGTCCTTGCCCCACCCATTTTCCGAGTACAGGTGCAACAGTCACTCCAAGGCAATGCCGAATGCAAATGCAGCGCCCC
>JAKVIS010001684.1:0-30075 GCA_033119425.1 Bufotes viridis
AATGACTTTCATTTTATATGCTATGACTGCAGCACAAACTGCTGCTATCAAGGTATCTAAGTAAATCTATTACTGGTAAGTAAAAAACATTTCTAATTACTTTATACACAGATCCGTATCTAACACTTCAGATTTTAAACTGATTCTGGCAGCTAATGACGCAATATTGCTTACTTACTCCTTAATACCTAAACTAAGACTAAAAAGTCATTGAGGGGCATTTATCAAAGTACTTACAACACTACAGCAGCGGTAAGAAGTCACAAGTGATGGTGCTCGCCATATTCATGCAATAACTTGTGACTTTTAAAACTTCCCACCAATATTTTTTAAATGGTGAGAAACAAGAGGCCCTTAGGAGAGAGAGGGCAGGGCCCATTGCAACCCTCTGAGTTTACTATAAAATACGCCGGAAACTGGAGTAAGTTTTTCCTCAAGTCTATTCCAGCCCCTAGGTGGCATAGACTTTAATTTCTGCCGCACAGAGTGCCAGAGGTGCACCAGATTTATTAAAAAGGCATCTGCCTCTTAAGAAATTAGGAACATCTTAATCCAGAGCACAGGGAGATCAAGATTGGTGTATGGGAACACCAATGTTGATAAATGCCGCCCACTGAGTTCCAAAACAAATAATCATTGAATACTGTCCTCTCTTATTCTACTTTATGTACCTCCACCCCCTTCTTAGTTTCTAAATCCTTCTTTCTTATCTTTCACCTCAGCCTCAAATACCTCCCCTTCATTCTCCTACTCAGCCTCCAACTCCTCTTTTTCATCCACCTATTACGTCCCTCTCCTCCTTAACCCTTTGTCTCTTCCACTACCTTCTAAGCCTCCCATCTCATACTCCTACTTCTTAGACTCTATGTCTCTAGGTAATTAAATATAACAGAAAAGCACACTACTTAATAGTCACAAACTTTACTTATACAAAGTAAAATAAAAGTAGCATAGATATGTGTATATTATAATTAGAAAAAACTGGCCTCCTCATCTTTCCCTTGATAGCCAGCCACACCTCTCCCAATCTCCTCACCGATCATAAAAACACTGTTACGAATGAGGGGATCTCAGACTAACATTAAGTGTAAAAATTAACATAATCTGCAATCTCTGAATTAAAATAACAAATTTGGACGTCTTTCATTATTAATAAGAAGCCATCATGCAATGACTTTCATTTTATATGCCATGACTGCAGCACAAACTGCTGCTATCAAGGTATCTAAGTAAATCTATTACTGGTAAGTAAAAAAACATTTCTAATTACTTTATACACAGATCCGTATCTAACACTTCAGATTTTAAACTGATTCTGGCAGCTAATGACGCAATATTGCTTACTTACTCCTTAATACCTAAACTAAGACTAAAAAGTCATTGAGGGGCATTTATCAAAGTACTTACAACACTACAGCAGCGGTAAGAAGTCACAAGTGATGGTGCTCGCCATATTCATGCAATAACTTGTGACTTTTAAAACTTCCCACCAATATTTTTTAAATGGTGAGAAACAAGAGGCCCTTAGAGAGAGAGGGCAGGGCCCATTGCAACCCTCTGAGTTTACTATAAAATACGCCGGAAACTGGAGTAAGTTTTTCCTCAAGTCTATTCCAGCCCCTAGGTGGCATAGACTTTAATTTCTGCCGCACAGAGTGCCAGAGGTGCACCAGATTTATTAAAAAGGCATCTGCCTCTTAAGAAATTAGGAACATCTTAATCCAGAGCACAGGGAGATCAAGATTGGTGTATGGGAACACCAATGTTGATAAATGCCGCCCACTGAGTTCCAAAACAAATAATCATTGAATACTGTCTTCTCCTATTCTAGTTTATATACCTCCACCCCCTTCTTAGTTTCTAAATCCTTCTTTCTTATCTTTCACCTCAGCCTCAATTACCTCCCTCTTCATTCTCCTACTCAGCCTCCAACTCCTCTTTTTTCATCCACCTATTACGCCCTCTCCTCCTTAACCCTTTGTCTCTTCCACTACCTTCTAAGCCTCCCATCTCATACTCCTACTTCTTAGACTCTATGTCTCTAGGTATTTAAATATAACAGAAAAGCACACTAGTTAATAGTCACAAACTTTACTTATACAAAGTAAAATAAAAGTAGCATAGATATGTGTATATTATAATTAGAAAAACTGGCCTCCTCATCTTTCCCCTTGATAGCCAGCCACACCTCTCCCAATCTCCTCACCGATCATAAAAACACTGTTACGAATGAGGGGATCTCAGACTAACATTAAGTGTAAAAATTAACATAATCTGCAATCTCTGAATTAAAATAACAAATTTGGACGTCTTTCATTATTAATAAGAAGCCATCATGCAATGACTTTCATTTTATATGCCATGACTGCAGCACAAACTGCTGCTATCAAGGTATCTAAGTAAATCTATTACTGGTAAGTAAAAAAACATTTCTAATTACTTTATACACAGATCCGTATCTAACACTTCAGATTTTAAACTGATTCTGGCAGCTAATGACGCAATATTGCTTACTTACTCCTTAATGCCTAAACTAAGACTAAAAAGTCATTGAAGGGCATTTATCAAAGTACTTACAACACTACAGCGGCGGTAAGAAGTCACAAGTGATGGTGCTCGCCATATTCATGCAATAACTTGTGACTTTTAAAGCTTCCCACCAATATTTTTTAAATGGTGAGAAACAAGAGGCCCTTAGAGAGAGAGGGCAGGGCCCATTGCAACCCTCTGAGTTTACTATAAAATACGCCGGAAACTGGAGTAAGTTTTTCCTCAAGTCTATTCCAGCCCCTAGGTGGCATAGACTTTAATTTCTGCCGCACAGAGTGCCAGAGGTGCACCAGATTTATTAAAAAGGCATCTGCCTCTTAAGAAATTAGGAACATCTTAATCCAGAGCACAGGGAGATCAAGATTGGTGTATGGGAACACCAATGTTGATAAATGCCGCCCACTGAGTTCCAAAACAAATAATCATTGAATACTGTCTTCTCCTATTCTAGTTTATATACCTCCACCCCCTTCTTAGTTTCTAAATCCTTCTTTCTTATCTTTCACCTCAGCCTCAATTACCTCCCTCTTCATTCTCCTACTCAGCCTCCAACTCCTCTTTTTTCATCCACCTATTACGTCCTCTCCTCCTTAACCCTTTGTCTCTTCCACTACCTTCTAAGCCTCCCATCTCATACTCCTACTTCTTAGACTCTATGTCTCTAGGTATTTAAATATAACAGAAAAGCACACTAGTTAATACTCACAAACTTTACTTATACAAAGTAAAATAAAAGTAGCATAGATATGTGTATATTATAATTAGAAAAAACTGGCCTCCTCATCTTTCCCCTTGATAGCCAGCCACACCTCTCCCAATCTCCTCACCGATCATAAAAACACTGTTACGAATGAGGGGATCTCAGACTAACATTAAGTGTAAAAATTAAGATAATCTGTAATCTCTGAATTAAAATAACAAATTTGGACGTCTTTCATTATTAATAAGAAGCCATCATGCAATGACTTTCATTTTATATGCCATGACTGCAGCACAAACTGCTGCTATCAAGGTATCTAAGTAAATCTATTACTGGTAAGTAAAAAAAACATTTCTAATTACTTTATACACAGATCCGTATCTAACACTTCAGATTTTAAACTGATTCTGGCAGCTAATGACGCAATATTGCTTACTTACTCCTTAATACCTAAACTAAGACTAAAAAGTCATTGAGGGGCATTTATCAAAGTACTTACAACACTACAGCAGCGGTAAGAAGTCACAAGTGATGGTGCTCGTCATATTCATGCAATAACTTGTGACTTTTAAAGCTTCCCACCAATATTTTTTTAATGGTGAGAAACAAGAGGCCGTTAGAGAGAGAGGGCAGGGCCCATTGCAACCCTCTGAGCTAACTATAAAATACGCCGGAAACTGGAGTAAGTTTTTCCTCAAGTCTATTCCAGCCCCTAGGTGGCATAGACTTTAATTTCTGCCGCACAGAGTGCCAGAGGTGCACCAGATTTATTAAAAAGGCATCTGTCTCTTAAGAAATGGTGAACATCTTAATCCAGAGCACAGGGAGATCAAGATTGGTGTATGGGAACACCAATGTTGATAAATGCTGCCCACTGAGTTCCAAAACAAATAATCATTGAATACTGTCTTCTCCTATTCTAGTTTATATACCTCCACCCCTTCTTAGTTTCTAAATCCTTCTTTCTTATCTTTCACCTCAGCCTCAATTACCTCCCCTTCATTCTCCTACTCAGCCTCCAACTCCTCTTTTTTCATCCACCTATTACGTCCTCTCCTCCTTAACCCTTTGTCTCTTCCACTACCTTCTAAGCCTCCCATCTCATACTCCTACTTCTTAGACTCTATGTCTCTAGGTAATTAAATATAACAGAAAAGCACACTAGTTAATAGTCACAAACTTTACTTATACAAAGTAAAATAAAAGTAGCATAGATATGTGTATATTATAATTAGAAAAAAACTGGCCTCCTCATCTTTCCCCTTGATAGCCAGCCACACCTCTCCCAATCTCCTCACCGATCATAAAAACACTGTTACGAATGAGGGGATCTCAGACTAACATTAAGTGTAAAAATTAACATAATCTGCAATCTCTGAATTAAAATAACAAATTTGGACGTCTTTCATTATTAATAAGAAGCCATCATGCAATGACTTTCATTTTATATGCCATGACTGCAGCACAAACTGCTGCTATCAAGGTATCTAAGTAAATCTATTACTGGTAAGTAAAAAACATTTCTAATTACTTTATACACAGATCCGTATCTAACACTTCAGATTTTAAACTGATTCTGGCAGCTAATGACGCAATATTGCTTACTTACTCCTTAATGCCTAAACTAAGACTAAAAAGTCATTGAAGGGCATTTATCAAAGTACTTACAACACTACAGCGGCGGTAAGAAGTCACAAGTGATGGTGCTCGCCATATTCATGCAATAACTTGTGACTTTTAAAGCTTCCCACCAATATTTTTTAAATGGTGAGAAACAAGAGGCCCTTAGAGAGAGAGGGCAGGGCCCATTGCAACCCTCTGAGTTTACTATAAAATACGCCGGAAACTGGAGTAAGTTTTTCCTCAAGTCTATTCCAGCCCCTAGGTGGCATAGACTTTAATTTCTGCCGCACAGAGTGCCAGAGGTGCACCAGATTTATTAAAAAGGCATCTGCCTCTTAAGAAATTAGGAACATCTTAATCCAGAGCACAGGGAGATCAAGATTGGTGTATTGGAACACCAATGTTGATAAATTCCGCCCACTGAGTTCCAAAACAAATAATCATTGAATACTGTCTTCTCCTACTCTAGTTTATATACCTCCACCCCCTTCTTAGTTTCTAAATCCTTCTTTTTTATCTTTCACCTCAGCCTCAATTACCTCCCTCTTCATTCTCCTACTCAGCCTCCAACTCCTCTTTTTTCATCCACCTATTACGTCCTCTCCTCCTTAACCCTTTGTCTCTTCCACTACCTTCTAAGCCTCCCATCTCATACTCCTACTTCTTAGACTCTATGTCTCTAGGAGTTTAAATAAAACAGAAAAGCACACTAGTTAATAGTCACAAACTTTACTTATACAAAGTAAAATAAAAATAGCATAGATATGTGTATATTATAATTAGAAAAAAAACTGGCCTCCTCATCTTTCCCCTTGATAGCCAGCCACACATCTCCCAATCTCCTCACCGATCATAAAAACACTGTTACGAATGAGGGGATCTCAGACTAACATTAAGTGTAAAAATTAAGATAATCTGTAATCTCTGAATTAAAATAACAAATTTGGACGTCTTTCATTATTAACTTCTTGCCGACCGCCTCACGCAGGATTGCGTCCTGCGGGCGGTCGGTCTGTTCCTCGTTGACGCGCCCGCGCGTCATCTCGCGAGAGGCGAAATTTCCTGTGAACGCGCGCTCACAGGATCACGTCGGGGAGAAGGTAAGCTACAGCCTGCCAGCGCTGATCGTGCGCTGGCAGGCTGTAGAAGTTAAAAAAATGGCATATCAGACGCTGTTTTGTTAACAGCGTCTGATATGCTTGCTGATCGTTCCTTTGGTGGTCCCTTTTGCTTGGGACCACCAAAGAAACTTTTGTAAGTGCACCAAAACACCACACAGACCCCCCCACCCATCCACCCCACCCCCCCACCCCCGTTACTGATTAACCCCTGATTAACCCCCGATCACCCCATGTCACCCCCTGACACTAATTACCCCCTGTAAGACTCATTCAGACGCTCAGAGTGTGTTTTGGCGGATCCACGGATCCGCAAAACACGGACACCAGCAATGTGATTTCCGCATTTTGCGGATCCGCACATTGCCAGAACTATATAGAAAATGCTCTTTTCTTGTCCGCAACTGCGGACAAGAATAGGACATGCTCTATCTTTTGCGGAGCTGCGGCCGGATGCTTGGGGGCCGAAACCCGGAAGTTTGCGGCTGCAGCTCGCGAAATGCTGATGCGGCGAGCGCATAGTGTGCTCTCCGCATCACCGCCAGCCCCATTCACACTGAATGGGTCGGCATCTATTCCGCAGAATTTTTGTGGACGTGTGAATGGGGCCTTACTACTTTTTTTTTGCATTATTTGGCAGAGATTTATTCATCCACATTGATCGATGCGAATGAAAAAATCTGTGCCGTTTTGGTTTTTTTTTGCAATATTTATAGAGATTTTTTCATCCACATTGATTGATGCGAATGAAAAAATCTGTGCCGCTCATTTTTTTCTCTTTCAGCCCAGAGGCTGAACGGGAAAATCTCATTACCCGTATGCTCAATATACGGAGAATCGCAGAAACTCCTAATGCTGGCCATACGTGTAATGATTACGGAGACCTCAATGCCAGGGCAGTAGAATACTTCACATGTGACCCCATTTTAGAAAGAAGACTCCCAAGGTATTCCGTGAGGGGTATGGTGAGTTCATGTAAAATATTATTTTTTGTCACAAGTTAGTGGAATATGAGACTGTAAAAAAAAAAAAAAAAAAATCAATTTCCGCTAACTTGTGCCAAATTTTTTTTTCTGTGAACTCGCCATACTCCTCACGGAATACCTTGGGGTGTCTTCTTTCCACAATGGGGTCACATGTGGGGTATTTATACTGCCCTGGCATTTTAGGTTCCTAAAGTGTGAGAATCCAAATGCGTAAAATGGCTTCAGAAATCCTAAAGGCACACATTGTTTTAGGGCCCTTTGCGATCTTGGCTGCAAAGTGTCACCATGGGTACGCTGGACTCAGAGTAGGCACAGCTTGGGTGTGCTTTACATATACCATATTGTGTGTGAGAAATATCACTGTAAACGACAACTTTTAAATTTTTTTATTCAAAGTTGTCAATTTACAGCGATATTTCTCACACAAAGTATGGGTATATGTAAAAATACACCCCAAAACACATTGCCCTACTTCTCCTGAGTACGGCGATACCACATGAGTGACACTTTTTTACAGCCTGGGTGCGCAAAGGGGCCCAAATTCCAACGAGTACCTTTAGGATTTACATGGCTGCTCACAATTTAGCCCCGCCCAAAATGCCAGAACAGTACAAACACTCCACAAATGACCCTATTTTGGAAAGAAGACACCCCAGTAGTTCGCTGAGGGGCATAGTGAGTCCATGAAAAATTTTACTTTTGTCAAAAGTTAGCAGAAAGGTAGACTTTATGAGAAAAACAATAAAAATCAATTTCCGCTAACTTGTGCCAAAAAAATTTTCTATGAACTCGCCATGCCCCTCATGGAATACCTTGGGGTGTCTTCTTTCCAAAATGGGGTCACATGTGGGTATTTATACTGCCCTGGCATTTTAGGGGCCCTAAAGCGTGAGAAGAAAAATGCGCAAAAATGCTCTCCTAGCAAGTACTCATTGGTTTAGGCCTTTGCGCATTTGGCTGCAAAGCATCACATGTGGTATCGCTGCTCAGGAGAAGTAGGCATGTAGTTGGGGGTATTTTTACATATACCCATATTTTGTGTGAGAAATATCTCTGTAAATTGACAACTTTGAATAAAAATGTAAAAGTTGTCGCTTACAGCAATATTTCTCAAACGCAGCATGGGTATATGTAAAAATACACCCTAAAACACATTGCCCTACTTCTCCTGAGTACGGCGATACCACATGAGTGACACTTTTTTGCAGCCAAGATGCGCAAAGGGGCCCTAAAACCAATGAGTACCTTTAGGATTTCACAGGCCATTTTTACGCATTTGGATTCTCACGCTTTAGGGGCCCCTAAATGCCAGGTGAGTATAAATACCCCACATGTGACCCCATTTTGGAAAGAAGACACCCCAAGGTATTCCGTGAGGGGCATGGCGAGTTCACAGAATTTTTATTTTTGGCACAAGTTAGCGGAAATTGATATATTTTTTTATTTTTTATTTTGTTTTTTACAAAGTCTCATATTCCACTAACTTGTGACAAAAATAAAATTTTACATGAACTCACCATACCCCTCACGGAATACCTTGGGGTGTCTTCTTCTAAAATGGGGTCACATGTGGGTATTTATACTGTCCTGGCATTTTAGGGGCCCCTAAAGCGTGAGAAGAAGTCTGGAATCCAAATGCGTAAAATGCCCTGTGAAATCTCTAAAGGTACTCATTGTTTTAGGGCCTTTGTGTACTCAGGTTGCAAAGCAACATACAGTAGTTAGCATCAGAGAAGTAGGGCACAGTTGGGGTGTATTTTTATATATACTATATTGTGTGTGAAAATATCTCTGTAAACGACAACTTTTAAAAATTTTTATACAAAGTTGTCAATTTACAGCGATATTTCTCACACAAAGTATGGGTATATGTAAAAATACACCCTAAAACACATTGCCCTACTTCTCCTGAGTACGGCGATACCACATAAGTGACACTTTTTGCAGCCTGGGTGCGCAAAGGGCCCAAATTCCAACGAGTACCTTTAGGTTTTACATGGCGGCTCACAATTTAGCCCCGCCCAAAATGCCAGAACAGTAAACACACCCCACAAATGACCCTTTTCGGAAAGTAGACACCCCAAGGTATTCACTGAGGGGCATAGTGAGTCCGTCTGAGATTTCTTTTTTTTTGCCAGAAGTTAGCAGAAATTGAAACTTTTTTTTTTTTTTTCTCAGAAAGTGTCATTTTCCGCTAACTTGTGAAAAAATGAAATGATACATGAACTCACCATGCCCCTCCGCGAATACTTTGGGGTGTCTTCTTCTAAAATGGTGTGATTTGGGGGTATTTATACTTTCCTGGCATTCTAGCACCTGAAGAAACATGACAGGCGCTCAGAATGTCAGAGCTGCTTCAAAATGCAGAAATTCACTTTTTTGCACCATAGTTTGTAAACGCTATAATCTTTTACCCAAACCAATAAATATACACTTATTGGACTTTTTTTTATCAAAGACATGTAGAACAATAAATTTAGAGAAAAATTTATATAGAAATGTAGTTTTTTTTGAAAAATTTTACAACAGAAAGTGAAAAATGTCATTTTTTTGCAAAAATATCGTTAAATTTGTATTAATGGCAAAAAAAGTAAAAATGTCAGCAACAATGAAATACCACCAAATGAAAGCTCTATTAGTGAGAAGAAAAGGAGGCAAAATTCATTTGGGTGGTAAGTTGCATGTCGGAACAATAAACGGTGAAAGTAGTGTAGTGCGGAATTGTAAAAAGTGGCCTGGTCATTAAGGGTGTTTAAGCTAGGGGGGCTTAAGTGGTTAATAAGAAGCCATCATGCAATGACTTTCATTTTATATGCCATGACTGCAGCACAAACTGCTGCTATCAAGGTATCTAAGTAAATCTATAACTGGTAAGTAAAAAAAAAAAACATTTCTAATTACTTTATACACAGATCCGTATCTAACACTTCAGATTTTAAACTGATTCTGGCAGCTAATGACGCAATATTGCTTACTTACTCCTTAATACCTAAACTAAGACTAAAAAGTCATTGAGGGGCATTTATCAAAGTACTTACAACACTACAGCAGCGGTAAGAAGTCACAAGTGATGGTGCTCGCCATATTCATGCAATAACTTGTGACTTTTAAAACTTCCCACCAATATTTTTTAAATGGTGAGAAACAAGAGGCCCTTAGAGAGAGAGGGCAGGGCCCATTGCAACCCTCTGAGTTTACTATAAAATACGCCGGAAACTGGAGTGTTTTTCCTCAAGTCTATTCCAGCCCCTAGGTGGCATAGACTTTAATTTCTGCCGCACAGAGTGCCAGAGGTGCACCAGATTTATTAAAAGGCATCTGCCTCTTAAGAAATTAGGAACATCTTAATCCAGAGCACAGGGAGATCAAGATTGGTGTATGGGAACACCAATGTTGATAAATGCCGCCCACTGAGTTCCAAAACAAATAATCATTGAATACTGTGCTTCTCTTATTCTACTTTATGTACCTCCACCCTCTTCTTAGTTTCTAAATCCTTCTTCTTATCTTTCACCTCAGCCTCAAATACCTCCCCTTCATTCTCCTACTCAGCCTCCAACTCCTCTTTTTTCATCCACCTATTACGTCCTCTCCTCCTTAACCCTTTGTCTCTTCCACTACCTTCTAAGCCTCCCATCTCATACTCCTACTTCTTAGACTCTATGTCTCTAGGTAATTAAATATAACAGAAAAGCACACTACTTAATAGTCACAAACTTTACTTATACAAAGTAAAATAAAAGTAGCATAGATATGTGTATATTATAATTAGAAAAAACTGGCCTCCTCATCTTTCCCTTGATAGCCAGCCACACCTCTCCCAATCTCCTCACCGATCATAAAAACACTGTTACGAATGAGGGGATCTCAGACTAACATTAAGTGTAAAAATTAACATAATCTGCAATCTCTGAATTAAAATAACAAATTTGGACGTCTTTCATTATTAATAAGAAGCCATCATGCAATGACTTTCATTTTATATGCCATGACTGCAGCACAAACTGCTGCTATCAAGGTATCTAAGTAAATCTATTACTGGTAAGTAAAAAAACATTTCTAATTACTTTATACACAGATCCGTATCTAACACTTCAGATTTTAAACTGATTCTGGCAGCTAATGACGCAATATTGCTTACTTACTCCTTAATGCCTAAACTAAGACTAAAAAGTCATTGAAGGGCATTTATCAAAGTACTTACAACACTACAGCAGCGGTAAGAAGTCACAAGTGATGGTGCTCGCCATATTCATGCAATAACTTGTGACTTTTAAAGCTTCCCACCAATATTTTTTAAATGGTGAGAAACAAGAGGCCCTTAGAGAGAGAGGGCAGGGCCCATTGCAACCCTCTGAGTTTACTATAAAATACGCCAGAAACTGGAGTAAATTTTTCCTCAAGTCTATTCCAGCCCCTAGGTGGCATAGACTTTAATTTCTGCCGCACAGAGTGCCAGAGGTGCACCAGATTTATTAAAAAGGCATCTGCCTCTTAAGAAATTAGGAACATCTTAATCCAGAGCACAGGGAGATCAAGATTGGTGTATGGGAACACCAATGTTGATAAATGCCGCCCACTGAGTTCCAAAACAAATAATCATTGAATACTGTCTTCTCCTATTCTAGTTTATATACCTCCACCCCCTTCTTAGTTTCTAAATCCTTCTTTCTTATCTTTCACCTCAGCCTCAACTACCTCCCTCTTCATTCTCCTACTCAGCCTCCAACTCCTCTTTTTTCATCCACCTATTACGTCCTCTCCTCCTTAACCCTTTGTCTCTTCCACTACCTTCTAAGCCTCCCATCTCATACTCCTACTTCTTAGACTCTATGTCTCTAGGTATTTAAATATAACAGAAAAGCACACTAGTTAATAGTCACAAACTTTACTTATACAAAGTAAAATAAAAGTAGCATAGATATGTGTATATTATAATTAGAAAAACTGGCCTCCTCATCTTTCCCCTTGATAGCCAGCCACACCTCTCCCAATCTCCTCACCGATCATAAAAACACTGTTACGAATGAGGGGATCTCAGACTAACATTAAGTGTAAAAATTAACATAATCTGCAATCTCTGAATTAAAATAACAAATTTGGACGTCTTTCATTATTAATAAGAAGCCATCATGCAATGACTTTCATTTTATATGCCATGACTGCAGCACAAACTGATGCTATCAAGGTATCTAAGTAAATCTATTACTGGTAAGTAAAAAAAAAAACAATTCTAATTACTTTATACAAAGATCCGTATCTAACACTTCAGATTTTAAACTGATTCTGGCAGCTAATGACGCAATATTGCTTACTTACTCCTTAATACCTAAACTAAGACTAAAAAGTCATTGAGGGGCATTTATCAAAGTACTTACAACACTACAGCAGCGGTAAGAAGTCACAAGTGATGGTGCTCGCCATATTCATGCAATAACTTGTGACTTTTAAAACTTCCCACCAATATTTTTTAAATGGTGAGAAACAAGAGGCCCTTAGAGAGAGAGGGCAGGGCCCATTGCAACCCTCTGAGTTTACTATAAAATACGCCGGAAACTAGAGTAAGTTTTTCCTCAGGTCTATTCCAGCCCCTAGGTGGCATAGACTTTAGTTTCTGCCGCAAAGAGTGCCAGAGGTGCACCAGATTTATTAAAAAGGCATCTGCCTCTTAAGACATTAGGAACATCTTAATCCAGAGCACAGGGAGATCAAGATTGGTGTATGGGAACACCAATGTTGATAAATGCCGCCCACTGAGTTCCAAAACAAATAATCATTGAATACTGTGCTCTCTTATTCTACTTTATGTACCTCCACCCTCTTCTTAGTTTCAAAATCCTTCTTTCTTATCTATCACCTCAGCCTCAAATACCTCCCCCTTCATTCTCCTACTCAGCCTCCAACTCCTCTTTTTTCATCCATCTATTACTTCCTCTCCTCCTTAACCCTTTGTCTCTTCCACTACCTTCTAAGCCTCCCATCTCATACTCTTACTTCTTAGACTCTATGTCTCTAGATAATTAAATATAACAGAAAAGCACACTACTTAATAGTCACAAACTTTACTTATACAAAGTAAAATAAAAGTAGCATAGATATGTGTATATTATAATTAGAAAAAAAACTGGCCTCCTCATCTTTCCCCTTGATAGCCAGCCACACCTCTCCCAATCTCCTCACCGATCATAAAAACACTGTTACGAATGAGGGGATCTCAGACTAACATTAAGTGTAAAAATTAACATAATCTGCAATCTCTGAATTAAAATAACAAATTTGGACGTCTTTCATTATTAATAAGAAGCCATCATGCAATGACTTTCATTTTATATGCTATGACTGCAGCACAAACTGCTGCTATCAAGGTATCTAAGTAAATCTATTACTGGTAAGTAAAAAAACATTTCTAATTACTTTATACACAGATCCGTATCTAACACTTCAGATTTTAAACTGATTCTGGCAGCTAATGACGCAATATTGCTTACTTACTCCTTAATGCCTAAACTAAGACTAAAAAGTCATTGAGGGGCATTTATCAAAGTACTTACAACACTACAGCAGCGGTAAGAAGTCACAAGTGATGGTGCTCGCCATATTCATGCAATAACTTGTGACTTTTAAAACTTCCCACCAATATTTTTTAAATGGTGAGAAACAAGAGGCCCTTAGAGAGAGAGGGCAGGGCCCATTGCAACCCTCTGAGTTTACTATAAAATACGCCGGAAACTGGAGTAAGTTTTTCCTCAAGTCTATTCCAGCCCCTAGGTGGCATAGACTTTAATTTCTGCCGCACAGAGTGCCAGAGGTGCACCAGATTTATTAAAAGGCATCTGTCTCTTAAGAAATTAGGAACATCTTAATCCAGAGCACAGGGAGATCAAGATTGGTGTATGGGAACACCAATGTTGATAAATGCCGCCCACTGAGTTCCAAAACAAATAATCATTGAATACTGTCTCTCCTATTCTAGTTTATATACCTCCACCCTCTTCTTAGTTTCTAAATCCTTCTTTCTTATCTTTCACCTCAGCCTCAAATACCTCCCCTTCATTCTCCTACTCAGCCTCCAACTCCTCTTTTTCATCCACCTATTACGTCCTCTCCTCCTTAACCCTTTGTCTCTTCCACTACCTTCTAAGCCTCCCATCTCATACTCCTACTTCTTAGACTCTATGTCTCTAGGTATTTAAATATAACAGAAAAGCACACTAGTTAATAGTCACAAACTTTACTTATACAAAGTAAAATAAAAGTAGCATAGATATGTGTATATTATAATTAGAAAAAAACTGGCCTCCTCATCTTTCCCCTTGATAGCCAGCCACACCTCTCCCAATCTCCTCACCGATCATAAAAACACTGTTACGAATGAGGGGATCTCAGACTAACATTAAGTGTAAAAATTAACATAATCTGCAATCTCTGAATTAAAATAACAAATTTGGACGTCTTTCATTATTAATAAGAAGCCATCATGCAATGACTTTCATTTTATATGCCATGACTGCAGCACAAACTGCTGCTATCAAGGTATCTAAGTAAATCTATTACTGGTAAGTAAAAAAACATTTCTAATTACTTTATACACAGATCCGTATCTAACACTTCAGATTTTAAACTGATTCTGGCAGCTAATGACGCAATATTGCTTACTTACTCCTTAATGCCTAAACTAAGACTAAAAAGTCATTGAAGGGCATTTATCAAAGTACTTACAACACTACAGCGGCGGTAAGAAGTCACAAGTGATGGTGCTCGCCATATTCATGCAATAACTTGTGACTTTTAAAGCTTCCCACCAATATTTTTTAAATGGTGAGAAACAAGAGGCCCTTAGAGAGAGAGGGCAGGGCCCATTGCAACCCTCTGAGTTTACTATAAAATACGCCGGAAACTGGAGTAAGTTTTTCCTCAAGTCTATTCCAGCCCCTAGGTGGCATAGACTTTAATTTCTGCCGCACAGAGTGCCAGAGGTGCACCAGATTTATTAAAAAGGCATCTGCCTCTTAAGAAATTAGGAACATCTTAATCCAGAGCACAGGGAGATCAAGATTGGTGTATGGGAACACCAATGTTGATAAATGCCGCCCACTGAGTTCCAAAACAAATAATCATTGAATACTGTCTTCTCCTATTCTAGTTTATATACCTCCACCCCCTTCTTAGTTTCTAAATCCTTCTTTCTTATCTTTCACCTCAGCCTCAATTACCTCCCTCTTCATTCTCCTACTCAGCCTCCAACTCCTCTTTTTCATCCACCTATTACGTCCTCTCCTCCTTAACCCTTTGTCTCTTCCACTACCTTCTAAGCCTCCCATCTCATACTCCTACTTCTTAGACTCTATGTCTCTAGGTATTTAAATATAACAGAAAAGCACACTAGTTAATAGTCACAAACTTTACTTATACAAAGTAAAATAAAAGTAGCATAGATATGTGTATATTATAATTAGAAAAAACTGGCCTCCTCATCTTTCCCCTTGATAGCCAGCCACACCTCTCCCAATCTCCTCACCGATCATAAAAACACTGTTACGAATGAGGGGATCTCAGACTAACATTAAGTGTAAAAATTAACATAATCTGCAATCTCTGAATTAAAATAACAAATTTGGACGTCTTTCATTATTAATAAGAAGCCATCATGCAATGACTTTCATTTTATATGCCATGACTGCAGCACAAACTGCTGCTATCAAGGTATCTAAGTAAATCTATTACTGGTAAGTAAAAAAACATTTCTAATTACTTTATACACAGATCCGTATCTAACACTTCAGATTTTAAACTGATTCTGGCAGCTAATGACGCAATATTGCTTACTTACTCCTTAATACCTAAACTAAGACTAAAAAGTCATTGAGGGGCATTTATCAAAGTACTTACAACACTACAGCAGCGGTAAGAAGTCACAAGTGATGGTGCTCGCCATATTCATGCAATAACTTGTGACTTTTAAAACTTCCCACCAATATTTTTTAAATGGTGAGAAACAAGAGGCCCTTAGAGAGAGAGGGCAGGGCCCATTGCAACCCTCTGAGTTTACTATAAAATACGCCGGAAACTGGAGTAAGTTTTTCCTCAAGTCTATTCCAGCCCCTAGGTGGCATAGACTTTAATTTCTGCCGCACAGAGTGCCAGAGGTGCACCAGATTTATTAAAAAGGCATCTGCCTCTTAAGAAATTAGGAACATCTTAATCCAGAGCACAGGGAGATCAAGATTGGTGTATGGGAACACCAATGTTGATAAATGCCGCCCACTGAGTTCCAAAACAAATAATCATTGAATACTGTCCTCTCTTATTCTACTTTATGTACCTCCACCCTCTTCTTAGTTTCTAAATCCTTCTTTCTTATCTTTCACCTCAGCCTCAAATACCTCCCCTTCATTCTCCTACTCAGCCTCCAACTCCTCTTTTTTCATCCATCTATTACGTCCTCTCCTCCTTAACCCTTTGTCTCTTCCACTACCTTCTAAGCCTCCCATCTCATACTCCTACTTCTTAGACTCTATGTCTCTAGATAATTAAATATAACAGAAAAGCACACTACTTAATAGTCACAAACTTTACTTATACAAAGTAAAATAAAAGTAGCATAGATATGTGTATATTATAATTAGAAAAACTGGCCTCCTCATCTTTCCCCTTGATAGCCAGCCACACCTCTCCCAATCTCCTCACCGATCATAAAAACACTGTTACGAATGAGGGATCTCAGACTAACATTAAGTGTAAAAATTAACATAATCTGCAATCTCTGAATTAAAATAACAAATTTGGACGTCTTTCATTATTAATAAGAAGCCATCATGCAATGACTTTCATTTTATATGCCATGACTGCAGCACAAACTGCTGCTATCAAGGTATCTAAGTAAATCTATTACTGGTAAGTAAAAAAACATTTCTAATTACTTTATACACAGATCCGTATCTAACACTTCAGATTTTAAACTGATTCTGGCAGCTAATGACGCAATATTGCTTACTTACTCCTTAATACCTAAACTAAGACTAAAAAGTCATTGAGGGGCATTTATCAAAGTACTTACAACACTACAGCAGCGGTAAGAAGTCACAAGTGATGGTGCTCGCCATATTCATGCAATAACTTGTGACTTTTAAAACTTCCCACCAATATTTTTTAAATGGTGAGAAACAAGAGGCCCTTAGAGAGAGAGGGCAGGGCCCATTGCAACCCTCTGAGTTTACTATAAAATACGCCGGAAACTGGAGTAAGTTTTTCCTCAAGTCTATTCCAGCCCCTAGGTGGCATAGACTTTAATTTCTGCCGCACAGAGTGCCAGAGGTGCACCAGATTTATTAAAAGGCATCTGCCTCTTAAGAAATTAGGAACATCTTAATCCAGAGCACAGGGAGATCAAGATTGGTGTATGGGAACACCAATGTTGATAAATGCCGCCCACTGAGTTCCAAAACAAATAATCATTGAATACTGTCTTCTCCTATTCTAGTTTATATACCTCCACCCCCTTCTTAGTTTCTAAATCCTTCTTTCTTATCTTTCACCTCAGCCTCAATTACCTCCTCTTCATTCTCCTACTCAGCCTCCAACTCCTCTTTTTCATCCACCTATTACGCCCTCTCCTCCTTAACCCTTTGTCTCTTCCACTACCTTCTAAGCCTCCCATCTCATACTCCTACTTCTTAGACTCTATGTCTCTAGGTATTTAAATATAACAGAAAAGCACACTAGTTAATAGTCACAAACTTTACTTATACAAAGTAAAATAAAAGTAGCATAGATATGTGTATATTATAATTAGAAAAAAACTGGCCTCCTCATCTTTCCCTTGATAGCCAGCCACACCTCTCCCAATCTCCTCACCGATCATAAAAACACTGTTACGAATGAGGGGATCTCAGACTAACATTAAGTGTAAAATTAACATAATCTGCAATCTCTGAATTAAAATAACAAATTTGGACGTCTTTCATTATTAATAAGAAGCCATCATGCAATGACTTTCATTTTATATGCCATGACTGCAGCACAAACTGCTGCTATCAAGGTATCTAAGTAAATCTATTACTGGTAAGTAAAAAAACATTTCTAATTACTTTATACACAGATCCGTATCTAACACTTCAGATTTTAAACTGATTCTGGCAGCTAATGACGCAATATTGCTTACTTACTCCTTAATACCTAAACTAAGACTAAAAAGTCATTGAGGGGCATTTATCAAAGTACTTACAACACTACAGCAGCGGTAAGAAGTCACAAGTGATGGTGCTCGCCATATTCATGCAATAACTTGTGACTTTTAAAACTTCCCACCAATATTTTTTAAATGGTGAGAAACAAGAGGCCCTTAGAGAGAGAGGGCAGGGCCCATTGCAACCCTCTGAGTTTACTATAAAATACGCCGGAAACTGGAGTAAGTTTTTCCTCAAGTCTATTCCAGCCCCTAGGTGGCATAGACTTTAATTTCTGCCGCACAGAGTGCCAGAGGTGCACCAGATTTATTAAAAAGGCATCTGCCTCTTAAGAAATTAGGAACATCTTAATCCAGAGCACAGGGAGATCAAGATTGGTGTATGGGAACACCAATGTTGATAAATGCCGCCCACTGAGTTCCAAAACAAATAATCATTGAATACTGTCCTCTCTTATTCTACTTTATGTACCTCCACCCCCTTCTTAGTTTCTAAATCCTTTTTCTTATCTTTCACCTCAGCCTCAAATACCTCCCCTTCATTCTCCTACTCAGCCTCCAACTCCTCTTTTTTCATCCACCTATTACGCCCTCTCCTCCTTAACCCTTTGTCTCTTCCACTACCTTCTAAGCCTCCCATCTCATACTCCTACTTCTAGACTCTATGTCTCTAGGTAATTAAATATAACAGAAAAGCACACTACTTAATAGTCACAAACTTTACTTATACAAAGTAAAATAAAAGTAGCATAGATATGTGTATATTATAATTAGAAAAAACTGGCCTCCTCATCTTTCCCTTGATAGCCAGCCACACCTCTCCCAATCTCCTCACCGATCATAAAAACACTGTTACGTAATGAGGGGATCTCAGACTAACATTAAGTGTAAAAATTAACATAATCTGGAATCTCTGAATTAAAATAACAAATTTGGACGTCTTTCATTATTAATAAGAAGCCATCATGCAATGACTTTCATTTTATATGCCATGACTGCAGCTCAAACTGCTGCTATCAAGGTATCTAAGTAAATCTATTACTGGTAAGTAAAAAAACATTTCTAATTACTTTATACACAGATCCGTATCTAACACTTCAGATTTTAAACTGATTCTGACAGCTAATGACGCAATATTGCTTACTTACGCCTTAATGCCTAAACTAAGACTAAAAAGTCATTGAAGGGCATTTATCAAAGTACTTACAACACTACAGCGGCGGTAAGAAGTCACAAGTGATAATGCTCGTCATATTCATGCAATAACTTGTGACTTTTAAAGCTTCCCACCAATATTTTTTAAATGGTGAGAAACAAGAGGCCCTTAGAGAGAGAGGGCAGGGCCCATTGCAACCCTCTGAGTTTACTATAAAATACGCCGGAAACTGGAGTAAGTTTTTCCTCAAGTCTATTCCAGCCCCTAGATGGCATAGACTTTAATTTCTGCCGCACAGAGTGCCAGAGGTGCACCAGATTTATTAAAAAGGCATCTGCCTCTTAAGAAATTAGGAACATCTTAATCCAGAGCACAAGGAGATCAAGATTGGTGTATGGGAACACCAATGTTAAAAAATGCCGCCCACTGAGTTCCAAAACAAATAATCATTGAATACTGTCTTCTCCTATTCTAGTTTATATACCTCCACCCCTTCTTAGTTTCTAAATCCTTCTTTCTTATCTTTTACCTCAGCCTCAATTACCTCCCTCTTCATTCTCCTACTCAGCCTCCAACTCCTCTTTTTTCATCCACCTATTACGTCCTCTCCTCCTTAACCCTTTGTCTCTTCCACTACCTTCTAAGCCTCCCATCTCATACTCCTACTTCTTAGACTCTATGTCTCTATGTATTTAAATATAACAGAAAAGCACACTAGTTAATAGTCACAAACTTTACTTATACAAAGTAAAATAAAAGTAGCATAGATATGTGTATATTATAATTAGAAAAAACTGGCCTCCTCATCTTTCCCCTTGATAGCCAGCCACACCTCTCCCAATCTCCTCACCGATCATAAAAACACTGTTACGAATGAGGGGATCTCAGACTAACATTATGTAAAATTAACATAATCTGGAATCTCTGAATTAAAATAACAAATTTGGACGTCTTTCATTATTAATAAGAAGCCATCATGCAATGACTTTCATTTTATATGCCATGACTGCAGCACAAACTGCTGCTATCAAGGTATCTAAGTAAATCTATTACTGGTAAGTAAAAAACATTTCTAATTACTTTATACACAGATCCGTATCTAACACTTCAGATTTTAAACTGATTCTGACAGCTAATGACGCAATATTGCTTACTTACGCCTTAATACCTAAACTAAGACTAAAAAGTCATTGAGGGGCATTTATCAAAGTACTTACAACACTACAGCAGCGGTAAGAAGTCACAAGTGATGGTGCTCGCCATATTCATGCAATAACTTGTGACTTTTAAAACTTCCCACCAATATTTTTTAAATGGTGAGAAACAAGAGGCCCTTAGAGAGAGAGGGCAGGGCCCATTGCAACCCTCTGAGTTTACTATAAAATACGCCGGAAACTGGAGTAGTTTTTCCTCAAGTCTATTCCAGCCCCTAGGTGGCATAGACTTTAATTTCTGCCGCACAGAGTGCCAGAGGTGCACCAGATTTATTAAAAAGGCATCTGCCTCTTAAGAAATTAGGAACATCTTAATCCAGAGCACAGGGAGATCAAGATTGGTGTATGGGAACACCAATGTTGATAAATGCCGCCCACTGAGTTCCAAAACAAATAATCATTGAATACTGTCTCTCTTATTCTACTTTATGTACCTCCACCCCCTTCTTAGTTTCTAAATCCTTTTTCTTATCTTTCACCTCAGCCTCAAATACCTCCCCTTCATTCTCCTACTCAGCCTCCAACTCCTCTTTTTCATCCACCTATTACGTCCCTTCCTCCTTAACCCTTTGTCTCTTCCACTACCTTCTAAGCCTCCCATCTCATACTCCTACTTCTTAGACTCTATGTCTCTAGGTAATTAAATATAACAGAAAAGCACACTACTTAATAGTCACAAACTTTACTTATACAAAGTAAAATAAAAGTAGCATAGATATGTGTATATTATAATTAGAAAAACTGGCCTCCTCATCTTTCCCCTTGATAGCCAGCCACACCTCTCCCAATCTCCTCACCGATCATAAAAACACTGTTACGAATGAGGGGATCTCAGACTAACATTAAGTGTAAAAATTAACATAATCTGCAATCTCTGAATTAAAATAACAAATTTGGACGTCTTTCATTATTAATAAGAAGCCATCATGCAATGACTTTCATTTTATATGCCATGACTGCAGCACAAACTGCTGCTATCAAGGTATCTAAGTAAATCTATTACTGGTAAGTAAAAAACATTTCTAATTACTTTATACACAGATCCGTATCTAACACTTCAGATTTTAAACTGATTCTGGCAGCTAATGACGCAATATTGCTTACTTACTCCTTAATACCTAAACTAAGACTAAAAAGTCATTGAGGGGCATTTATCAAAGTACTTACAACACTACAGCAGCGGTAAGAAGTCACAAGTGATGGTGCTCGCCATATTCATGCAATAATCCTAGACTTTTAAAACTTCCCACCAATATTTTTTAAATGGTGAGAAACAAGAGGCCCTTAGAGAGAGAGGGCAGGGCCCATTGCAACCCTCTGAGTTTACTATAAAATACGCCGAAACTGGAGTAGTTTTTCCTCAAGTCTATTCCAGCCCCTAGGTGGCATAGACTTTAATTTCTGCCGCACAGAGTGCCAGAGGTGCACCAGATTTATTAAAAGGCATCTGCCTTCTTAAGAAATTAGGAACATCTTAATCCAGAGCATAGGGAGATCAAGATTGGTGTATGGGAACACCAATGTTGATAAATGCCGCCCACTGAGTTCCAAAACAAATAATCATTGAATACTGTCCTCTCTTATTCTACTTTATGTACCTCCACCCCTTCTTAGTTTCTAAATCCTTCTTTCTTATCTTTCACCTCAGCCTCAAATACCTCCCCTTCATTCTCCTACTCAGCCTCCAACTCCTCTTTTTTCATCCACCTATTACGCCCTCTCCTCCTTAACCCTTTGTCTCTTCCACTACCTTCTAAGCCTCCCATCTCATACTCCTACTTCTTAGACTCTATGTCTCTAGGTAATTAAATATAACAGAAAAGCACACTACTTAATAGTCACAAACTTTACTTATACAAAGTAAAATAAAAGTAGCATAGATATGTGTATATTATAATTAGAAAAAACTGGCCTCCTCATCTTTCCCTTGATAGCCAGCCACACCTCTCCCAATCTCCTCACCGATCATAAAAACACTGTTACGAATGAGGGGATCTCAGACTAACATTAAGTGTAAAAATTAACATAATCTGCAATCTCTGAATTAAAATAACAAATTTGGACGTCTTTCATTATTAATAAGAAGCCATCATGCAATGACTTTCATTTTATATGCTATGACTGCAGCACAAACTGCTGCTATCAAGGTATCTAAGTAAATCTATTACTGGTAAGTAAAAAAAACATTTCTAATTACTTTATACACAGATCCGTATCTAACACTTCAGATTTTAAACTGATTCTGGCAGCTAATGACGCAATATTGCTTACTTACTCCTTAATACCTAAACTAAGACTAAAAGTCATTGAGGGGCATTTATCAAAGTACTTACAACACTACAGCAGCGGTAAGAAGTCACAAGTGATGGTGCTCGCCATATTCATGCAATAACTTATGACTTTTAAAACTTCCCACCAATATTTTTTAAATGGTGAGAAACAAGAGGCCCTTAGAGAGAGAGGGCAGGGCCCATTGCAACCCTCTGAGTTTACTATAAAATACGCCGGAAACTGGAGTAGTTTTTCCTCAAGTCTATTCCAGCCCCTAGGTGGCATAGACTTTAATTTCTGCCGCACAGAGTGCCAGAGGTGCACCAGATTTATTAAAAGGCATCTGCCTCTTAAGAAATTAGGAACATCTTAATCCAGAGCACATGGAGATCAAGATTGGTGTATGGGAACACCAATGTTGATAAATGCCGCCCACTGAGTTCCAAAACAAATAATCATTGAATACTGTCCTCTCCTATTCTAGTTTTTATATACCTCCACCCCCTTCTTAGTTTCTAAATCCTTCTTTCTTATCTTTCACCTCAGCCTCAACTACCTCCTCTTCATTCTCCTACTCAGCCTCCAACTCCTCTTTTTCATCCACCTATTACGTCCCTCTCCTCCTTAACCCTTTGTCTCTTCCACTACCTTCTAAGCCTCCCATCTCATACTCCTACTTTAGACTCTATGTCTCTAGGTATTTAAATATAACAGAAAAGCACACTAGTTAATAGTCACAAACCTTACTTATACAAAGTAAAATAAAAGTAGCATAGATATGTGTATATTATAATTAGAAAAACTGGCCTCCTCATCTTTCCCCTTGATAGCCAGCCACACCTCTCCCCAATCTCTCACCGATCATAAAAACACTGTTACGAATGAGGGGATCTCAGACTAACATTAAGTGTAAAAATTAACATAATCTGCAATCTCTGAATTAAAATAACAAATTTGGACGTCTTTCATTATTAATAAGAAGCCATCATGCAATGACTTTCATTTTATATGCCATGACTGCAGCACAAACTGCTGCTATCAAGGTATCTAAGTAAATCTATTACTGGTAAGTAAAAAACATTTCTAATTACTTTATACACAGATCCGTATCTAACACTTCAGATTTTAAACTGATTCTGGCAGCTAATGACGCAATATTGCTTACTTACTCCTTAATACCTAAACTAAGACTAAAAAGTCATTGAGGGGCATTTATCAAAGTACTTACAACACTACAGCAGCGGTAAGAAGTCACAAGTGATGGTGCTCGCCATATTCATGCAATAACTTATGACTTTTAAAACTTCCCACCAATATTTTTTAAATGGTGAGAAACAAGAGGCCCTTAGAGAGAGAGGGCAGGGCCCATTGCAACCCTCTGAGTTTACTATAAAATACGCTGAAACTGGAGTAAGTTTTTCCTCAAGTCTATTCCAGCCCCTAGGTGGCATAGACTTTAATTTCTGCCGCACAGAGTGCCAGAGGTGCACCAGATTTATTAAAAGGCATCTGCCTCTTAAGAAATTAGGAACATCTTAATCCAGAGCACAGGGAGATCAAGATTGGTGTATGGGAACACCAATGTTGATAAATGCCGCCCACTGAGTTCCAAAACAAATAATCATTGAATACTGTCCTCTCTATTCTACTTTATGTACCTCCACCCCCTTCTTAGTTTCTAAATCCTTTTTCTTATCTTTCACCTCAGCCTCAAATACCTCCCCTTCATTCTCCTACTCAGCCTCCAACTCCTCTTTTTCATCCACCTATTACGTCCCTCTCCTCCTTAACCCTTTGTCTCTTCCACTACCTTCTAAGCCTCCCATCTCATACTCCTACTTCTTAGACTCTATGTCTCTAGGTATTTAAATATAACAGAAAAGCACACTAGTTAATAGTCACAAACTTTACTTATACAAAGTAAAATAAAAGTAGCATAGATATGTGTATATTATAATTAGAAAAACTGGCCTCCTCATCTTTCCCCTTGATAGCCAGCCACACCTCTCCCAATCTCCTCACCGATCATAAAAACACTGTTACGAATGAGGGGATCTCAGACTAACATTAAGTGTAAAAATTAACATAATCTGTAATCTCTGAATTAAAATAACAAATTTGGACGTCTTTCATTATTAATAAGAAGCCATCATGCAATGACTTTCATTTTATATGCCATGACTGCAGCACAAACTGCTGCTATCAAGGTATCTAAGTAAATCTATTACTGGTAAGTAAAAAAAAAACAACACATTTCTAATTACTTTATACACAGATCCGTATCTAACACTTCAGATTTTAAACTGATTCTGACAGCTAATGACGCAATATTGCTTACTTACGCCTTAATGCCTAAACTAAGACTAAAAAGTCATTGAAGGGCATTTATCAAAGTACTTACAACACTACAGCGGCGGTAAGAAGTCACAAGTGATAATGCTCGTCATATTCATGCAATAACTTGTGACTTTTAAAGCTTCCCACCAATATTTTTTAAATGGTGAGAAACAAGAGGCCCTTAGAGAGAGAGGGCAGGGCCCATTGCAACCCTCTGAGTTTACTATAAAATACGCCGGAAACTGGAGTAAGTTTTTCCTCAAGTCTATTCCAGCCCCTAGGTGGCATAGACTTTAATTTCTGCCGCACAGAGTGCCAGAGGTGCACCAGATTTATTAAAAAGGCATCTGCCTCTTAAGAAATTAGGAACATCTTAATCCAGAGCACAGGGAGATCAAGATTGGTGTATGGGAACACCAATGTTGATAAATGCCGCCCACTGAGTTCCAAAACAAATAATCATTGAATACTGTCCTCTCTTATTCTACTTTATGTACCTCCACCCCCTTCTTAGTTTCTAAATCCTTTTTCTTATCTTTCACCTCAGCCTCAAATACCTCCCCTTCATTCTCCTACTCAGCCTCCAACTCCTCTTTTTTCATCCACCTATTACGTCCTCTCCTCCTTAACCCTTTGTCTCTTCCACTACCTTCTAAGCCTCCCATCTCATACTCCTACTTCTTAGACTCTATGTCTCTAGGTAATTAAATATAACAGAAAAGCACACTACTTAATAGTCACAAACTTTACTTATACAAAGTAAAATAAAAGTAGCATAGATATGTGTATATTATAATTAGAAAAAACTGGCCTCCTCATCTTTCCCCTTGATAGCCAGCCACACCTCTCCCAATCTCCTCACCGATCATAAAAACACTGTTACGAATGAGGGATCTCAGACTAACATTAAGTGTAAAAATTAACATAATCTGCAATCTCTGAATTAAAATAACAAATTTGGACGTCTTTCATTATTAATAAGAAGCCATCATGCAATGACTTTCATTTTATATGCTATGACTGCAGCACAAACTGCTGCTATCAAGGTATCTAAGTAAATCTATTACTGGTAAGTAAAAAACATTTCTAATTACTTTATACACAGATCCGTATCTAACACTTCAGATTTTAAACTGATTCTGGCAGCTAATGACGCAATATTGCTTACTTACTCCTTAATACCTAAACTAAGACTAAAAAGTCATTGAGGGGCATTTATCAAAGTACTTACAACACTACAGCAGCGGTAAGAAGTCACAAGTGATGGTGCTCGCCATATTCATGCAATAACTTGTGACTTTTAAAACTTCCCACCAATATTTTTTAAATGGTGAGAAACAAGAGGCCCTTAGAGAGAGAGGGCAGGGCCCATTGCAACCCTCTGAGTTTACTATAAAATACGCCGGAAACTGGAGTAAGTTTTTCCTCAAGTCTATTCCAGCCCCTAGGTGGCATAGACTTTAATTTCTGCCGCACAGAGTGCCAGAGGTGCACCAGATTTATTAAAAGGCATCTGCCTCTTAAGAAATTAGGAACATCTTAATCCAGAGCACAGGGAGATCAAGATTGGTGTATGGGAACACCAATGTTGATAAATGCCGCCCACTGAGTTCCAAAACAAATAATCATTGAATACTGTCTTCTCCTATTCTAGTTTATATACCTCCACCCCCTTCTTAGTTTCTAAATCCTTCTTTCTTATCTTTCACCTCAGCCTCAATTACCTCCCTCTTCATTCTCCTACTCAGCCTCCAACTCCTCTTTTTTCATCCACCTATTACGTCCTCTCCTCCTTAACCCTTTGTCTCTTCCACTACCTTCTAAGCCTCCCATCTCATACTCCTACTTCTTAGACTCTATGTCTCTAGGTATTTAAATATAACAGAAAAGCACACTAGTTAATAGTCACAAACTTTACTTATACAAAGTAAAAATAAAAGTAGCATAGATATGTGTATATTATAATTAGAAAAAACTGGCCTCCTCATCTTTCCCCTTGATAGCCAGCCACACCTCTCCCAATCTCCTCACCGATCATAAAAACACTGTTACGAATGAGGGGATCTCAGACTAACATTATGTAAAAATTAACATAATCTGCAATCTCTGAATTAAAATAACAAATTTGGACGTCTTTCATTATTAATAAGAAGCCATCATGCAATGACTTTCATTTTATATGCTATGACTGCAGCACAAACTGCTGCTATCAAGGTATCTAAGTAAATCTATTACTGGTAAGTAAAAAACATTTCTAATTACTTTATACACAGATCCGTATCTAACACTTCAGATTTTAAACTGATTCTGGCAGCTAATGACGCAATATTGCTTACTTACTCCTTAATACCTAAACTAAGACTAAAAAGTCATTGAAGGGCATTTATCAAAGTACTTACAACACTACAGCAGCGGTAAGAAGTCACAAGTGATGGTGCTCGCCATATTCATGCAATAATCTCAGACTTTTAAAGCTTCCCACCAATATTTTTAAATGGTGAGAAACAAGAGGCCCTTAGAGAGAGAGGCAGGGCCCATTGCAACCCTCTGAGTTTACTATAAAATACGCCAGAAACTGAGAAAGTTTTTCCTCAAGTCTATTCCAGCCCCTAGGTGGCATAGACTTTAATTTCTGCCGCACAGAGTGCCAGAGGTGCACCAGATTTATTAAAAGGCATCTGCCTCTTAAGAAATTAGGAACATCTTAATCCAGAGCATAGGGAGATCAAGATTGGTGATGGGAACACCAATGTTGATAAATGCCGCCCACTGAGTTCCAAAACAAATAATCATTGAATACTGTCTTCTCCTATTCTAGTTTATGTACCTCCACCCCCTTCTTAGTTTCTAAATCCTTCTTCTTATCTTTCACCTCAGCCTCAACTACCTCCTCTTCATTCTCCTACTCAGCCTCCAACTCCTCTTTTTTCATCCACCTATTACGCCCTCTCCTCCTTAACCCTTTGGTCTCTTCCACTACCTTCTAAGCCTCCCATCTCATACTCCTACTTCTTAGACTCTATGTCTCTAGGTATTTAAATATAACAGAAAAGCACACTAGTTAATAGTCACAAACTTTACTTATATAAAGTAAAATAAAAGTAGCATAGATATGTGTTATATTATAATTAGAAAAACTGGCTCTCCATCTTTCCCCCTTGATAGCCACGCCACACTCTCCCAATCTCCTCACCGATCATAAAAACACTGTTACTAATGAGGATCTCAGACTAACATTAAGTGTAAAATTAAGATAATCTGTAATCTCTGAATTAAAATAACAAATTTGGACGTCTTTCATTATTAAGAAGCTCATCATGCAATGACTTTCATTTTATAGCTATGACTGCAGCACAAACTGCTGCTATCAAGGTATCTAAGTAAATCTATTACTGGTGGGTAAAAAACATTTCTAATTACTTATATACACAGATCCGTATCTAACACTTCAGATTTTAAACTGATTCTGGCAGCTAATGACGCAATATTGCTTACTGTACTTCTTAATACCTAAACTAAGACTAAAAGTCATTGAGGGCATTTATCAAAGTACTTACAACACTACAGCAGCGGTAAGAAGTCACAAGGATGGTGCTCGCCATATTCATGCAATATCCTGTGACTTTTAAAACTTCCCACCAATATTCTTTAAATGGTGAGAAACAAGAGGCCCTTAGAGAGAGGCAGGGCCCATTGCAACCCTCTGAGTTTACTTCATAAACATGCCGGAAACTGGAGTAAGTTTCTTCCGTCTAGTTCATTCCAGCCCCTAGGTGGCATAGACTTTGACTTTCTGCCGCAGCCAGAGTGCCAGAGGTGCACCAGATTTTATTAAAAAGGCATCTGCCTCTTAAGAAATTAGGAACATCTTAATCCAGTAGAGCACAGGAGAGATCAAGATTGCGTATGGGAACACCAATGTTGATAAATGCCGCCCCACTGAGTTCCAAAACAAATAATCATTGAATACTGTCCTCTCTATTCTACTCTTATGTACCCACCCCTTCTTAGTTTCTAAATCCTTCTTCTTATCTTTCACCTCAGCCTCAAATACTTCCTTTCATTCTCCTACTAGCCTCCAACTCCTCTTTTTCATCCACCCATTAATGCCCTCCCTCCTTAACCTCCTTTTGTCTCTTCCTTCCACTACCTTCTAAGCCTCCCATCTCATACTCCTACTTTTAGACTCTATGTCTCTAGGTAATTAAATATTACAGAAAAGCACACTACTTAATAGTCGTACAAACTTTACTTATACAAAGTAAAATAAAAGCAGCATAGATATGTGTATATTATAATTAGAAAAACTGGCCTCCTCATCTTTCCCCTTGATAGCCAGCCACACCTCTCCCCAATCTCCCTCACCTGATCATAAAAACACTGTTACGCATGAGGGGACCTCAGACTAACATTATGTAAAAAATTAACATAATCTGCAAATCTCTGAATTAAAATCACAAATTTTGGACGTCGCTCATTATTAATAAGAAGCCATCATGCAATGACTTCTCACGTTAGAGGCCATGAGACTGGGCAGCACAAACTGCTGCTATCAAGGTATCTAAGTAAATCTATTACTGGTAAGTAAAAAACATTTCTAATTACTTTATACACAGATCCCAAGCATTCTAACACTTCAGATTTTAAACTGATTCCGGCAGCTAACGACGAATATTGCTTAATACTTACTCCTTAATACCTAAACTAAGACTAAAAAGTCATTGAGGGGCACTTTATCAGTGCACTCTACAACACTACAGCAGCGGTAAGAAGTCACAAGTGATGATAGCTCGCCATATTCATGCAATAACCCTTGTGGATTTTAAAACTTCCCACCAATATTTTTTAAATGGTGAGAAACAAGAGGCTCCTTAGAGAGAGAGGGTAGGCCCATTGCAAACCCTCTGAGTTTACTATAAAATACGCCGGAAACTG
>JAKVIS010001685.1:0-30108 GCA_033119425.1 Bufotes viridis
AAATCTTATTTAAGCCACATTCTTATCAGTAAGGTAAGTATTGAACTGTAATGAGGGTTTAGAAGGTCAGAGATAAGGAGCCATCAGCTTAATTGCCTGACAAGCAGAATGAAAACAGACAGCATGCTACTAGAGATTCTTAAAGTTGTACAAAGAAAGGGGCTCAACATTTTTCACCAAAGTCCAATTAAAAAAATGATTTTTAGCTCAAAATAAGTACAATGCAATAATAAAAAAAATCCCCCAAAGGTGCATATAGTAGTGTTGATTGAGCACCAAAGTCAATGGGAGAACCTGAGCATTAAACCAGGCACCCCCTGCCAGGGGTGTAGCTATAGGCTCATGGGCCCTGGTGCAAGAGTTCAATTTGCCCCCCCCCCCCCCCACTGTTTGGCCGTTCCGTTCTCCTGCTCTGTTATAAGAGCAGGAGAAAGTAGAGGATGCATTTGGCACATAACGGAGACAAACGGAGCCTAAGGATCCCATAGACTATAATGGCGTCCGTTTGGTGTCCGCTCTGAAGATGATTTTGGAGCAGAGAAAAGTTGTGCAAGCAGGACTTTTGACTTCACTCCAAAATCATCTTCGGAGCGGACACCTAACGGACACTGTTATAGTCTATGGGATTCTTAGGCTCCGTTCGGCTCAGTTATGTGCTGAATGCGTCCTTTCCTTTCTCCTGCTCCTATAATGGAGCAGAAGAATGGAAAGGACAAACACTGATGTGAACTTAGCCTAATGGTGTCCAGTGACATGGAGGGGGAGAAATGTAACATGGAGGGGGGAAAAATGTGACATAGGGGGGAGAAATGTGACATGGAGGGGGAGAAATGTGACATGGAGGGGGGAGAAATGTCACATGGGGGGGGAGAAATGTCACATGGGGGGAATGTCACATTTCACCCCCTCCATGTCACATTTCTCCTTCTCCATGTCACACTTCCCCCCTACCAGTCACATGCCCCCCCCCATGTCACATTTCATTCCCCCATGTTACATTTCCCCCCTCTATTTATATTATTTATAAACATTATGCTCACCTGGTCCTGTTCTCGTCTGCTGCAGCTTTCCTTCTCCTCTGTGTGGTCCTGGTATCTTCTCTCTGGGCTCTAGACAAGCTGTTTATACTTTGAGGACCTTTTCCACTCAGCCAATCAGTGGCTGCAGTTATGTCATGTGTCAGGCCAGTGGTTGGCTCAGCAGGAAATCACTGGCCTGATATGTGACACAGCTGCAGCCACTGATTGGCTGAGTGAAAAAGGTCCTCAAGACCTCAAACAACTTGTTGGGAGGCCAGAGAGGGCAGTCGGCAAGTGAAAAAATAGTTAAATAGGGCTTTATACTGTCTCCCCTGGATTGGGCCCTGTGGGCCCCCCTGACTTAGGGGCGTGGTCGCAATTACTGCTGCTGCTGCGACCCCTATAGCTACGCTAATGCCCCCTGCTCTGAAGAGGGGAGAGTGCCTGGTTCATAGGAGAAGTTCGAAAACTGATGGAAACACCACCAAAATGGTTGGGGAACAGCATGGGGAGGATGTCTGGATGCATCTTGGACTCCCAGGTGGCTGCTGGGAACGATGTTGTCCAAGTAGTACGTCACATTTACAGACTGACAATAATATGCACAAAACCAAAGATAAAATCGATTTTAGAGGAAAAATTGTTAGGAAACATTCTTTCCTGTATATTTACTGGTATATAAAGCGCAAGTGTTGCCACAAATTACAGAGCAAGAGGCACTCCGACACAACCTATATATCACATAAGAGGGGCCTCATTTACATTGTGGTACAATTATTCATGTAGTGGGACTCCGACACTCATAAAGCCTATGCACTAAGTGAAAGGGCTGCCAAAAATTACAAGGAATCGGCACTCCAATACACCCTTTGTTACACATAAAGGAGGGCATTATGCACACCCTTGAAAAATTATGATTGATGGCCTGCTGGTGACTCTCAAAAACATTTGGAGCATGGGCCTGCTGATCTGATCATATAAGACATTAGGGGAGAAGGCCTGCTGCTGAGCTAACCCTCTAAAACATTAGGGGTGAGGGTCTGCTGCTTAGCTGACCATCGAAAAAATTATGGTTGGGGGCCTGCTGCTGAGCTGACCCTCTAAATAATTATATGCGAGGGCCTGCAAGTGAGCTCACCCTGTAAAAGATTGTAGGTGAGGGCCTGCAGGTGAGCTGACCCTGTAAAACATTATATGTGAGGTCCTTCATGTGAGCTGACCCAGTAAAAGATTGTAGGTGAAGTCCTGCAGGTGAGCTGACCCTGTAAAACATTATATGCGAGGGCCTGCAGGTGAGCTGAGCATGTAAAAGATTAAAGGTGAGGGCCTGCAGGTGAGCTGACCCTGTAGAACATTATATGCGAGGGCCTGCAGGTGAGCTCACCCTGTAAAACATTATATATGAGAGCCTGCAGGTGAGCTGACCCTGTAAAATATTGTGGGTGAGGGCCTGCAGTTGAACTGACCCTGTAAAACATTATATGCAAGGGCCTGCAGGTGAGCTCACCCTGTAAAACATTATATATGAGAGCCTGCAGGTGAGCTGACCCTGTAAAAGATTGTAGGTGAGGGCCTGCAGGTGAGCTGACCCTGTAAAAGTTTGTAGGTGAGGGCCTGCAGGTGAGCTGACCCTGTAAAAGATTGTAGGTGAGGGCCTGCAGGTGAGCTGACCCTGTAGAACATTATATGCGAGGGCCTGAAGGTGAGCTGACCCTATAAAAGATTATAGATGAGGGCCTGCAGGTGAACTGGCCCTGTAAAACATTATATGTGAGGGCCTACAGGTGAGCTGACCCTGTAAAAGATTGTAGGTGAGGGCCTGCATGTGTGGTGACCCTGTAAAACATTATATGCGAGGGCCTGCAGGTGAGCTGACCCTGTAAAAGATTGTAGGTGAGGGCCTTGGCTACTGAGACTGTACTTGGTGGAAGACAAGGTGGTGCTTAACCGACTGGAAGCATTATTTGCTGCAATCCAATGGACCACCTGGTCGCACTGGTCTGACTTCAAGAGTGGTGTCCTGCCCTGCCCTGCAAACATGGACATGAAGCTAGGTATCGTGGATTATTGTTTTTCTTGTGCTCTTGCAGCAGGCACAGTTTCAACGCGTCCAAGGCCACGCCCTCTGCGTGCACCATCAGCATCACGGCCACTTTCCCGTCCCTTACTTCTAGCCTTTTTCATTTTAAATGTTATATATCCTTGAAATATTTTCAACAGTATCGTAGGATTTGGAAGTGTATACGCAAACATTTTTTAAAAGGTGTTTGGGATGTGGAAACGTCACACGGGAGATATCCCGCAGGTAATGTCACTGTTTGCAGCGTCTACGGAGAAAGTACACTGTATGTCACAGAAAAAAAATTTGAACGCACAAGTTACACTTTAGATGTTGCTCTGGTAATGTCACTCTCAGAAGCGGACAAAGTCTGTTGAAAAAGTACACTGTATGTCACAAATAAATTATTTAAACACACACGGTACACTGGAGATTTCCCCCTGGTAATGTCACTGTCAGAAGCGGACACTGTCTTTTGAAAAAGTACACTGGATGTCACTGAAATTTTAGGAATGCGCACACTTTACACAGGAGATGTGGCGCGGATAGTTTAACTGTCCACAGCGGACACTGTCTACGGAAAAAGTACACTGGATGTCACTGATATTTTAGGGATGCGCACACTTTACACAGGAGATGTGGCGCGGATAGTTTATTAGTCCACAGCGGCCTATTAGTTGCTATTTACCGCAGGATGCGCTACAAACATATATTGCTGCTGTCACACACAGTAGTCCTTAAAAGGACTTTTGGGTCTCTGAAAAGTTTTTCTAATAAAAATCTTCCAATAACACTCCCTACACTGTCTGTCCCTTCCTATGCTCAGCTCTCCCTGACTAATACTGAGCCGAACACGTGTCATTGGGTGTTATATAGCACCCGATGATGCGTTACGGCCAGCCAATCACTGTAATGCCAGTAGCCAACATGGCTAAGTCATTACAGTGCGTGCCAATGTGCCGAGCATCGAGATGCTTGAGCCAAAATGGTGTTCAGCCGAGCATGCTCGATCAACAATAGTATATAGCCTTTAAAGCCAGTAGCAATATTTTTGTTTTTACTCACTCTATTCCCAGGTGGAAGCTATCACTTGGTTATAATATTTCCATTTACCTTAGTCTATGATCTCCTCTGCACCAGTCACAGCTATTGACATTGGAGGTGAAAACAAGCCTGGCATTTACTGGCTGAAACTATTTTAATGACTGTCCTTACTCTCTGACTCTGTTACTCACTTTATTGCAGAGGCAGAAAGTGCAGAGGCAGCAGTGCAGCGAAGCACCGGAAGTTTAGATGACAGTGTCAGTGTGCCAGCCAGTGTCAGTGTATCAAGCTGGTGTAAAGTAGAACTGGCTTAGTTGCCCATAGCAACCAATCAGATTCCACCGTTCATTTTTCACAGCTCCTTGGGAAAATGAACGGATGAATCTGATTGGTTGCTATGGGCAACTAAGCCAGTTCTACTTTACACCAGTTTGATAATTGACCCCATATGTTTTTATACCCTCCTTACATCAACAAACATTAAAGAATAACATTGGTCAGAATTTGGGGATACCAAGCATGAAGGTGAGACTTCAAAATGTTTAAAAAAAGTTAGTATAGTTGTTCAATATCAAATAAACTGAACAGATCTGCCAAAGAAGTGATTTGGAATTATGCATTTCTGGTATTTTATACACATGATAATTGATACAAGGATCTAATTGTTTTTATAGAATAAATCCACACAGCTCAGCCAAATTTAAGAAAAAGACAAATTCAAGTAAACAAAGCTGAGCTGTGATACCAGGCACCACCAATGATCAGAGCCTTTCTTTAAAGAAAACAGCCCATACATATATTGTGCATAAATTAACTTATTTTTTCAAATAATTACAGCATTTTTCGCTCCATAAGATGCATTTTTGTCATTTTTTGCCAGAGCATCTTATAATGCGAATACTATTGAGCGCTTCCATTATGGAAGTGTTCATTAGTACACAATAGGACCAGGGAGCAGTGAATATAGCACTTTTGGTGCTGGCTTCACTCACTGCTCCCTGGTTTTCTACGAGCACTGGGCTGATTTCTGACAGTATACAGCGTGAGGCCGTAGTGTTCCAGATCTCCATAGTGGAAGTTCCATCCGGAGCAGGAGAGGTAAGATCTTTTATTTATTTTATATCTGAAGTGTGATGAAGATTGAGGGTCATATTTGGGGGTCTGACCCGAGATATGATGGGGATTGGGGGTCAGAAAAAAATTGGGGGTCTGATCTGAGGTCTGATGGAGATTGGGGGTTTGATGGGAGGATCTGACCTGAGGTCCTAAAATTGGGGTTCTGACAAAGAGGGGTCTAATCTGGGGTCCAATAAAAGATTGGGGTCTGATCTGGGGTATGATAAAGACGATGAAAGTGTGATGTGGATTAGGGGTCTGATTTGTTGGACTGATGAAGATTGGGGGTGAATACAAGGTCCAATGAAGATTGGGGATCTTATTTGAGGTCTATTGAAGATTGAAGGCCTTATCTGAGGTCTGACGAAAAATATTTTTTTTCTATTTTTCTCTAAAACCCAGGTGTGTCTTATGGCTAGCTGTGTCTTATAGAGCACAAAATATTGTAGCCATGGATTCTAGCCATGTTCTTTAAAGCTCCAAAAAATTCTTTGTTCCTTAAAGTGTACACAAATGGGTTCAACATTGGAACGACAGCCACATAGAGCAAAGAGATTATCCCGTCCTGTGTTTTAGAATAAACAGACTTTGGTTTAATATACAAGAACAGGATTGGTCCATAAAATAATATTACTGTGGTGAGGTGAGAGGTGCAGCTGGAGAAAGCTTTGAAACGTCCCTCAGTAGAACGAATCTTCAGTACGCTGGATATTATAAAAACGTAAGAGGTAACAATAAGGGAGAAAGGTACAAAGCCAAATAATATATCCTCAATTATCACAAGGATTTTTCTGCTTCTAGTGTCACTTATGGTGACTGCATATAAAGCATTCAGGTCACAGAAGAAGTGGTCAATTGTGACAGAAGAACAAAATGATAAAGTGGATACAAGAGATGAATGCATTAATGCGTTCATAAATGATATCATCCAGGTGAAAGCTGCCATTAACACATATGTTCTCCTATTCATGATCATAGAATAGTTCAAGGGAATACAGATGGCTACATAGCGGTCATAAGACATGGAAGTCAGAATTAAGACATCACAGAAGGCAGTTGTTATAAAAAGAACACCTGGGTAATGCAGGCAGGAAGAGTAACCCGGTTGTCTTGTGTTGCAATGATAGACATAAGTTTTGGTAGAGTTGTAGAGACATAGATGATGTCTGCCATGGATAGATTACTCAGGAAGAAATACATTGGTGTATGTAACTGGGGCACCAAACAGATAACTATAAAGATTACTAAGTTTCCTGTTACAGTTATCAGATAAATCAGTAAAACAGCAACATAAATTAAAAATTGTCCCAATTCAGATGTAGAAAAAGCTGAAATTCGGAGATAAGTTGTTGTATTATTTGGACACTCATTCATCTTGGTGAAAGAAAACAACTAATGGATATTCTCATCTGTAACAAATAATATATGGGAAAATTGTATTAACACAAAGTTTAATACACTTTAATAAACTTTACTTTGCGCTCCATGACATACTATTATACTAATACAGCACAGAGTACAGTGAGGTAACACTTTGTGCCATAATACTACATCAAAGTGATGGTGCAGGCTCAGGAGCTAACTTTATTGATCTTACCATATCCATAATAACCCTATCAACTAAACCATCCCATTGTTTAACCTGCACCTTGAAAACCAAAAAATGTTTGCCACCTCACCTCCAAAATGAAATTACATAAAAAAATTCAAAAGGTCACACATATCCCAAAATGGTGTGAATAAAAACTATAGCTTGCCCCAGAATATCCTCGTGCCGCATATAAAGGTTGACAGAAAAATAAACATGTCATGAAAAAAATAAAACTAAAATTTCTGGAACCTTAAGTGCCAAACTAACCCTTATGGGGTTAAAATTGTATTTATAGTGTTTACATGTTGAAAGTTAAATTTACCTCAAACTGTTCACATTTTTAACATATATACTATTTATTTATAGACAAATTTAATTGGACTAAACCAGGGCTTCTGGAAAAAAATAAATGTTTGATTACAGCTTACTCATACTTACATTATTCATGTAGTAGTACATCGTACATGATGATATTGTAGAAAGGGTCATTACCACATCATTAGACTTGGTAGAAAATAAATAACTAATTTCATAGCATAATAGCTAAAGACTAGTCCTCTAACAAAGACCCATCCTAAATGTACATGACTTCTCACCATTTCAAGCACTCGTGATCTTCTTAAAATCCAAACATTTATTAATCCTCAGTTAAAACATAATAAAAACAGACATTCATTACATAACTCCACTTACACATTTCAGATCTCCATAGTCCTCATTCATAGCTATGAATACAAACCATGAAGGCTCAATCTGATCTTCTGCTATCTGAACTGACCTGTGCCTGATTACTGTATTGACCTTTGCTGCCTGCACCGACTTTGGACTTGTTTTATGGATTTGCATGAACTCTGCCTTTTCCTTTGCTGCTTCACACCAGTGTTTATGACCATCGTGGGACTACTTTAGGAGGTAGCAGCCTGGTTGCTTTTCTGGTGGCAGCGAAGTCCAGATCCCTATATAGTGGTTAAAGGGAAAACACCAGGGGACTGCCAGGAAAAAGCCCTTAGGTTTAGCCCAAAGTCGAACTGGTTCATTGACAGAGTGGTTTCACACCCACTGTCCGTTACAAATGGCTCTTGGTAATGAGATACCCCCAGGTCTTGGGCAGAATTACATAACATCTAGATGGTTGCAAGAAAAACCAATTAACCAGTAGAGGACATGTACGGCGCAGATGTCCGTGACTTAGGGACCGGTGCCGGTACATGTACAGCGCTGTCATCGGGCGGGTGCAGGAGACGCGCCCTGCCCGATCCGCGGCAGGGGGCCGGCAGTCACTGATAGCCGGACCCCTGTTGCATGCGCCGGCATTTGTGAAATCATGATGCTGATGTATTAACCCTTGATGTGCCGTGGTCACCGCTGAACGCGGCACGTGCGATGTCCTTGCGGGATTGGAGCTTCCATCGAATCCCCGTGCTGTTGTGATGGGGACCCGATGGCAGGGAAGGCAGCCCAATGCCTTCCGTAGGCATTGTGGCTGCCTTCCGGGAGAGTCTGTGAGATCTAAAACATCATTTTTTTGGCTTAAAAATGCTGTTATTGTGTAAAACTTAAGTAAATAAAAAAGTATATATATTAGGTATTGTCATGTCCGTAAGAACGAGCTGTATAAAAATATCACATGACCTAACCCCTCAGGTAAAAACGGTGTCAAAAAGCCACCTTACATCACAAAAAGTGTAATAGCAAGCGATCCAAAAGTCATGCACACTCCAAAATAGAGCCAATCAAACCATCATCTCATCCCCCAAAAAGTGATACCCTATCTAAGACAATCGCCCATAAAAAAAAAAACTATGGCTCACAGACTATGGAGACACTAAAATGCTTTTTTTTTTTGTTTCAAAAATGATATTATTGTGTAAAACTTAAATAAATAAAACAAAAGTAGACATATTATGTATCACCGCATCCGTAAGAACCTGCTGTATAAAAATATCACATGACCTAACCTCTCAGATGAACACCGTAAAAAAAAAAGTGTGTCAAAAGAACCATTTTTTGTCACCTTACATCACCAAAAGTGGAATACCAAGCAATCAAAAAGTCCTATGCACCCGAAAATAGTACCAATCAAACCGTCATCTCATACCAAACAATTGAGCCCCTACATAAGACAGTCGCCCAAAATGTTTAAAAAAAAACCTACAGCTTTCAGAATGTCGAGACACAAAAAAATCATTAAAAAAATGCTTTATTATTTAAAACTGAAACAAACAACCAAAAAAAGAAGTCATATTTGGTATTGCCGTGTCAGTACCAACCTGCTCTATAAAAATAGCACATGAACTAACCTGTCAGGTAAATGTTGTAAATAAGAAAAAATAAAAACGGTTTGTCTGTAAACCCTTGCTTTGTTACTGGAAAAAAATTGATTAAAATGTAAAATCTGCCAAAAAAGAATTCTGAAATTCATCTCCATTTTCCATTAATTCTTGTGGAACACCTAAAGGGTTAACAAAGTTTGTAAAATCAGTTTTGATTACCTTAAAGGGGTTTAGTTTCTAAAATGGGGTCATTTTTGGGTGTTTTCTATTATGTAAGCCCGACAACTATTTTTGGAGGTATTACTATCTATTATAAAAGTAGAGAAATTGAAACTTGAAAATTTTTCTAAATATTTGGTAAATTTGGTATTTATTTTTTTAAAAATAAAAATGAAATATTTTGACTCAAATTTACCACTGTTATGAAGTACAAAATGTGACGAGAAAACATTCTCAGAACGGCTTGGATAAGTAAAAGAGTTTTAAAGTTATCACCACATAAAGTGACACATGTCAGATTTGCAAAAAATGGACTGGTCCTTAAGGTGAATCATGGCAGGGTCCTGAAGGGGTTAAACACCCAGACTAAAGTTGATAACAGTATTAGATTCAGATTTTTGCCTTTCACATATCTCTTGAATTTAATATAACATTAAAATAAACAGAAATTGAGTCAATTATGTTACAAAACATAAGGTGGGTGTAGCTACAGTATTTGTATATACACTGTATCACAGGTTCTGCAGAACTTCACTATACACATCTCTGATGCTGCAGAGCTTCTTTTGGAATATGGATGAGGGCATTTCACAGAAATCAGTGATGGACAGATAGCTCCAACTTAAAAATAACATGGTGCTGCAGGAGCTGAGATACATATTAAAAGGAATAATATACTGCCTACGATAAATAAGAAAAAATAGTAGACGCCACCGTAGAGTTCCTTGGCCTGTACAAATGTGCACTTACCTGTTTTACTGAAGGGTAGAATGATACTGTGGTAAGAACAACAGATTAATTCAATGAGTTGAAAATACTGAACACAGAACTGTATTCTAATATAGCACAGACATCAGTCAGTGTTGACCCATCATATTCATGCTGTATATAAAGGGATTTATGTGTCTGCATTCTGGTTTAAGAAGACTTATTGCCACATTAGGGAATAGAGCAGTTGTGGGATTTTGTTCCAGTGCACCTAGTGTTTTTATATTTAACTATGATAAAGCAGATTTTTCTTGCACAATTAAAGATTTAAAGTGAAGCCAAATTGAGCAGAATTTTTTTGCTATTTCAGGCAAACAAGTGCTACTATAATCCGCAGCGCTTTACAGACAATAGCATGAAACTGATCCCAATGAGACTCAGAATCTAAGTTTCCAATCACTATGTCTCTAAACCCACGCAAACACAGGGAGTACATACAATCTCCATGCAGATGTTGTCATTGGTCAGATTCAAACCCAGGACACCAGCGCTGCAAGGCACCAGTGGTAACCACCAAGGTAATCAATAGTGCCCCTACCCCTAGAAGGGAGGGGATGGTGTTAGGTTATTCAAAAATAATCCTCGGAAGAAGCCTGTATAGGCGAAACGGCGTTGGGAGGAGGTGACCGCAGGACCGCACACATAACGCGGGTATACTTTATATATTTTTATAAACTTTTCCACCACATTGCTAATGGTTTTCTGACAGGCATATGTATCCTGGGTAGTGCCAGGGAGCCTTAATACTTTTGATGACCTTTGAAAGGTGTGTTATCTAAGGTAATTTGCTATGCACTTTATTGTGTTTACCCCTTGTGTGCAGGCCCTGCGGTTCCCTCCGATTTTGCTTCCTCACTGCATTTTCTTGTTGTCTCAATGATTACTATTTTAACTTTTTAATATCTTTTGATTATGTATGAAATAAAGCTGCATTTTTTGGAATAATTTCTGTGTTGTGTTTACTTAATCGGGGTTGTCAAAAATAATAAAATATATTGGATCAAAAACTAGATACTTTCTTTTCTAATGGTTTCAATTTAGATTACAATTAGAGATAAGTGACTTGATTCCCTGGTGTACTGCTTCCTCCAGGTTACATGGAGTAAATCAGCCTATCAGGTCCCTCTTAGAACCTTACTAGCTGACTAGAGAAGGCTAAATGGAGTAAGTTTTCTTTGAATAAGGTCAGTCCAATGTAAAAGACAGTAGTGGTCCGGGGATAAAACAGTCTTTAGCGTACACTCTAATTGGGTGTCATCAGGTTCAGGTTGCTCCCAGATGCGTTTCGAAGTCCATACTGACTTCTTCCTCAGTGTTTACCCCATGTGACACCAGTACACCAGGGACGATGGAATACAAAGTGAAAGAAAAACCAGTGGAGAGGGCTGACGGTACACACTCTGGATAAACAGCGGAGGTAGGAAACATATGTCACTCTGTTTTAATGTGGGACGCCACTAGGAGCTACATACCCCGCATGAAGACAACTAACGAGTGAGTACATTTACCATATCCCAGCCTGCCTCAATACCTTGTTGTGTACACGGATGTGCTTAGCTTTTAAAACGGACTTACTAACAGCCTAACTCCATTGGTACTAAGTCTAAAGTGGATTTACTAACAGCCTAACTCCATTGGTACTAAGTCAGTCTCCATTACGAACTGTGTTATATATGGTCATGAACAACCATTAATATGGGACAACAACCAATCATATAAACAACTAAAGCCACTCTGCAAAAAAGTGGACATTCACAACTGAGTGTAGATATTTATGCCATCTACACATTAAGTGAATATAAGAACGATCAATATCCACATGCTCCAGACTGAGTTTGTGACTCTCAGCTATATATATACCTATTGACCATTTGAATCAGTATCTGGGAAGCTCCAGTTCCATGGATTTATTTTAATTTCAATTTTAATTTATTTTAAAGTATTGTTTTATCTTATGTTACAGGATGGTCTTTATATTGCAGCTGTATAGTTAGTTGTGATATATATCTTTTGAATTTTTGGATGATATATGATTTCTGCATATCACAATATATACAGATTTAGGCTTTGCTATCCTTTTTAACTACAATTTTTTGTTTTATAAGATCAATAAATCTATACAAATTTATACAATTCTTGTGAACTGTATATACTCTAGGTGCTCAAGTGCCAGTCATATATGTAGATATATATATATATTTTTAGTGGCTGGGAGCCATTGTCACGATAAGTGCACCGATAACATTCACGGCGAGTGGAACCACCTCATTACGTTTTTTCTAAATATTGAGGTTTGTTTTGCTGTTAATGCTTGCTGTGTAACATGAAAATGGATTAAGATAGAAAATCTGCAAAAACATAAATAAAAAACATTTAGAAATTTTACCCTTTCCTTTTCATTCTTGTGGAACACATCAAGGGTTAACAAAGTTTGTAACATAAGTTTTAAATAATTTCAGGGTGTAGTTTCTCAAATGGAATAATTTATGGTTGATTTCTATTATGCAAGGCCTTCAAATTGACTTCAGAACTGAATCGGTGATTAAAAGAAAGGATTTGGGAAATTTTCTTGAAAATTTGAAAAAATGCTTCTAAAGAACAAAGCCTTCTAACATCCTAAAAAAAAAAAAATTACATTTACAAAATGACGCCAACATAAAGGAGATGCTAACATAATTGATGACTACTGGTATTTTATGAGGTAGAGAAAGTAGAGAAATTAAAATTTAGAAAATTGTGAATTCTCTGTAAATGTTAAGTTTTTTTTTATAAATAAAGGAAAAAAAATTGACCCAAATTCACTGCTAACATGAAGTAAAGTTTGTCATGAGAAAACAATCTCAGAATCGGTTACAAAAGTAAAACCATTCCAAAGTTATTACCACATAAAGTGACATGTGTCAGATTTATTGTGAGCAGAAATGTGAAAAATGTTCTGGGGTCGAAAGGATCTAAGCAAAATGGAGGAATACTGAGAGGAAAAATTATTGCATTACCAGCTTATGTTAGGTACTGTAGCCAGCATGCCAAAGTCGTTCCTAAGCAGACACCTGCCACCTATGTCTCTGACCAGGAGGATACGAACCACCTGAACAAACAGGTTCAATTGTATTAGGATTGTGGTTTTTCTCTGGCACTTACCCTATTTACTGACCTCATGGATTTCAGGGGAGGCAGATTGGAAAATTAGCTGTAACTGACCCAGTTTGCTATTGGTGTACTGTCTTGTCCAGCCCCCAGTGTACTATCAGAGACGGTATTCAATGCGGCAGGTGGTGTCATCACGTCAATGTAAAAAAAAAAATGTCCTTTGCAAGTGTACCTTTACTGACAGAGGATATTTATAATGCCACTGCCTCTATCTGCCTACTCCCCCTGCTGCTACTACTACTACTAGTGTTGGGCTCGAATATTTAGAATATAGTAATATATATTCGTATTTTCGAATATTCTACTTTTTTTTTTTTTCATCAGTAACCTCCCTTTTTGCTTGTGGGCCAATGAGAAGGCTGCAATGTCTTTGTCTGAGCTTAGCAACATTCCTCCCTAGCAACCAATAGGAAAGTTGCCTACCCCTTACTATATAATAACCATCCCAGCAGCCATTTTCTAGTTAATTGAGTTCTGAGAGAAACAGCAGTATTTTTGCTGTGCTCTCTGCTTTCCACTCATTACATTAGATAGTTAGATAGCTTATATATATAATACAGATAGTTGGTAGGAGATACATACAGACATAGTGCCTTGATGTCACAAGTTCACAACAATACTTAGTGCATAAATCACTAATATGTAGTCAGACCTGCTAAAATGTGAAGTTGCACGTATTGCGGAAAAATATGCGCATCATTAATTGCTGATTTGCGCAATCGCGAATATATTGGAGCACTCTATCTGCATATTGTAAAGCTCTGCCATGCCAACCATTTTCTCCAGTCTCAGGAAACTTCTAGAAGCTGAAAAAATGTACCTATAGTGACCCATGGCTGTTTTGCGCGCGCATTACGCACATATTACATTGCCGATTTTTGCAATCAAGAAAATAATTGTGAATTCGCTAATATATGACGAATATTCTACAAAATATTCGCAAAATATTGTGAATTAGAATATTGCCCCCGCAGCTAATCACTAACTACTAGTCTACTACCCCTACAGAACTACACTTTTAAACAGAGAAACATAGGCTTCCTTGTTTGTTAGGTTCCATAATGCACTGCCACACATCCCCTGCCTTGTCTGTCGAGTTCTACAATGCACTGCTGCTGATGCGGCTATTACTACCACTACTGCTAGTCCTACACAGCCATCCATCAGGTTCCATACTGTACTGTTGCCGCTGCTCACTAAAAGGGATAATTTCTGGATGCTTGTTCAGAACAAGTAATGCTTTTTCAGATACTACTGTGTGTGTATACAAACATGGGCAGGCATCTTTCCCCAATAAGGCATACTTTTTGGACCACTTGTTCGGTACAAACCACTGGTTTTTCTGATACTACTTTATGTATCAACAGTCATCTGGCCCCCCAATAAAGGGCAATTTTTAGAATGCTTTTTTAATTTTATTTTAAAAAGCCTAACAAATCCGTTATTGCGGTGTGTTAGTAAACGGGCTGTTTGTTAACACTGTCAACCATGCTTTTACCCATAGCTATATATGTCAGTGTCATTCTGACATTACTAATACTGTCATTGCATTAAAGAGATTGAGAATGTTTGGATACAGTTCCTAGGAATTTTCAAAGTAACATACACAAAAATTAAATCTATTAAGAAAGACAAGGGAGTCCCAGGAGACCTTAGAGTGTCATGCACAAATTAAAGGCCACTTGGTGCACTTTTGATCCAAGACAAATTAATTTGTACAGAAATCAAATATTCTGACCCATTTCTTTTTTATTTTATTTCAAGACATATTTTTATTAATGCACTTCAATGCTACATAATACAATGCAATTTTTTATACAGATTAAGTTAAGTGCCAATTTAAACATATAGTATCAAACATTGTTATAGTAAGATAAACCAACATATATAAACAAGGGTAGGGGGATTTTCTGAACGGAGTATTCCCATCCTGCAGAGAAAACGTCTATTATCTGATACATAGTTCTTCAAGAAGAAAAAACGTGGAACTCACTCCATGTTCTCCAAGTCTTAGTGAAAAAGGTTGTTCGTCTGGTCTCTCATCCAGCTATTTGTTCCATCCTATAGATATCAACACATTTCACAATCCAGTTATCTATTAGAGGAGCTAAATCTTTCCGCCAATGCGAGGCAATGATGATTCTTGCTGCTGCTAGGAGTTGTGTTAATAAAGTTCTGGTGTAAACATGGCTTTGGATCTGATCTAGTAGGCTTAATAGGCATACTTGCGAAGAAAGGGTAATATTGGTCTTGCAGACACTGGAAAGGACTTGACATATTTCACTCCAGTAGGGTAGGATCACCTGACAGTCCCACCATATGTGTAAGTATGACCCCAATTCTATCCTTCATCGCCAACACAGCTGGCTTACTTCTGGGTATATATTATGTAATGTTTCAGGGGTGTAATACCAGCGCGTGAGGACTTTGTAGTCTTGTAATCTAACACACAATGAGATTTGGCGGTGTCAAAGTGAGACACTTTTAAAGAGTATTTTGATTAGATTGTATTTGTAGATCCTCTTCCCATTTTTCAACAAATTTCAAAGCTGCTGGCCTGCTCTGGGTCACCAAACAAGTATATATATTAGTGATTTTCTTGTTAGAAATTCTCCTAACCAGGGTACCTTTCTGAAACTTAGTGGGCTCTTGCTGTGAGATAGGGAGGAAATTATTGAGGTAATGTTTGATATGTAAACGGTAGCCTATGGACATTGAAGATATCTTGTTCTTAGACTCCCAATCGTCTCTCAACCCACTGTGAGGATTAGTCAAATCTATCAATGGGATTGTGATATTCTTAATTGTTTCTGTAAGGTGTGTCTGAAGTGGGGGGACGAGTCCCAAAGAATGTCTCTAATCTGTATTAAAGGAGAAAAGGGGTAGATAATAATAAAGAGCTTAGGCTGGACTTCCATAGCTTAATCGTGTTTCGTGTGATTGGAGATATCAGCCCGGACATTTTTCCTTCTAAGAGCAATAAAGTTCTTACAGGAATCTTTGAGAAGAAGGATTCCGATTGGATATCTAAGTATGTGGCCAAAACCATTCCATGCATCTCAATCTCTGTATCGCTTTGTAGTTCAAGAAGAAGTCTGGCAATCCCATGCCTCCTTGTCTCATCAATTGAATGGTATAGGAATGTTTAGGACTAGGTTTCTTTTTCCTCCATAAAAACCCTGGTAGTATGGACCTTAATTGTGTAAAGAATAATTGAGGGAGAGGGAAAGGGAGAGGTGTAGATAGTAAAGTACTTTAGGTAGAATTATTGTTTTGATCAAGGAGAGCCTACCAAACCATGAGGTGAATGGGATTTCATGGGAGTCCAACAGAGTTTTGATGTTCTGTGGTAGGCTCTGTAAATTTTCATTATATAGATTTGAAAGATCTGGAGTAATGTTAACTCACAGAAATTTCATGGAGGTTTTCGACCACTTGTAGGGAGTAAGAAGTTCTAAATTTTTTTGCTTCTGCAAGTCTAATGTCACGTTTAACACCTGTGATTTAGAGGGATTGATTATGAAGTTGGACATTTGCCTGAAATGGTCATATATCACCTTAATTGCTGGGAAGGCACTGTCGTAATGATCACCAACAGGTCCACTGCAAAAGCAGCAAGTTGATGTTGGACCCCTTGGAGATGTATCCCCTGAATTCTGTCATCTTGTCTGATGGCTTGAAATAGGCACTCCACCGTCAAAACAAAAAGCAAGGGGAAGAGGGGACATCCCTGACCAGTTCCGTTTGTGATGTTAAAGGGAGGTGAGAAGGATCCATTTATCATGACTTTAGCAGATCTTCATACATTGCCATAATAGATAAAATAAATTGTTCTGGGACCCCAAATCTTTGTAGAGCCCGTTGCATGATAGCCCAGTATATGCGATCTAATGCCTTTTCGGCATCTGTGTCCAATAGGACTAGAAGCACAGATCATCGAGATGCATGTCTTATTATGTTATGTAGCAAGCGGGTGGAACTCATTCTTCCCTCACTTCCCGTGATAAAGCCTACTTGTTCACTATTTATTATATGGGGAAGAAGATTTCCTATTTTTAATTTGGGATAGCATGAATTTGGAAGCTTTATGACCGTGGGCATAATATTTAAATCTCACTGAGAGATATAGTTTGGCTGTCTTTGAATTGAATTGAGTGTGGATCTTAAGTGATTTAACTACTCTAATGCGGTGTCCGAAAGGTGTTTCTATGTAAAGATTCAATTTCCTGAATTTGTTTATATAGTTCTTACTTTTTGTTCTTTTTTCTTTTTGAGATAAGCTCCTAGTGATATTAAATGATCTCTGATTACAGCCTTGTGGGCCTCCCAGACCAGACCGTCTTTTGCTTCTGGTGTAGAGTTTATAGTGAAGTACTCCTCAATCAACCCTGATAATTTTTTAGTAAGTTCTGGATCATCTAATAGCATCTCATTCAACCTCCAATTGCTCATGGGCCTCTGAAATTGTTTGGGTGTGAAATCTAAAAACACTGGAGCATGATCTGAGAGCAACAAACTGCCTATGTCAGCCTTTTTACATGAAGTTAGATGGTCATATGGTAGGAATAGGTAGTTGAGGTGCTGGTATAAGCAATGTGCCACTGAGTAAAAGGGGTAGTCTTTGCTGGTGTAGTGCAGGGATCTCCAGACATCTGCCAAGCCTAGGGATGCTAAAGAATCCTTAACTCATTTCAGAGCCAGGCGGGAGGTAGCAGAGGCATTAGTAGAAGAGTGTAAAGTGGGGTTCAGAGTTAAATTCAGGTCTCCTCCCAAAACTACTGCCCCCTCAGCAAATTTTTATAGTAGACATAGTGTGTTGCAGATCCAGAGAGATTGTGAGGTATTGGGGGCGTAGATATTCCCCATGTCTGTCTCCCCAAAATTCCTTTTACAAAGAGAAATCTCTCCTCTGGGTCTGTGAGAGTGGAACGCACCTCCAGCGGGAAATTTTTATGTAGAGCAATAGAGACTCCTCTGGATGCGGATAAGGGTGCCATACTGTGAAACCATTGATTATATTGGAGATGGTTCAGACACGGTACATGACCAGCTTTAAAATGGGTTTCTTGTAGCAGTGCTCACCTTGTGTTTGGGTAGCTAATAATATATTTGACTTCGTTTGGATGGTGCATTCAACCCTCTCACATTAAATGAACATACCTTGATATCAGCCATGGGAGACCAGAGCAGGTACCAGACATTGTTTTTTTTATCTCTGCAAAAGTTGGAAACACTCGGGTGAAAAATCACAGTATAATGGGAACATAAAATCGGGGAGTAGAACATGAAGGATATCAAACAGGTTAACAGGCTAAGATTAACATCCTCAAATGAGCCAAAAGTCATCTTCTCCATCTTCTTTCTAGGGGGCGCTGGGTGTCCATGCAGGGATCACAGGTATGTGCAGAAGATCTGTGAGGTTCTTCACATTATTCCAGTCCGGTATGTCCAATGCCTACAAGATGTTGTATACTTGTGCTAGATCAGCAGGGGATCTGATTACCATTTTGGGACCAGAAGCATTTATCAGTAACCCAAATAATTGGATCCACCTGTAAGTTCTTTTTATTTGTCTTAGAACTTCTAAGAGGGGTTTCAAAGCCTTGCGTTTTTGCAAGGTCATAGGCGAAAGGTCCTAGAATAGAAAGATGGTAGTACCGAAAAAGGTAAGTGGATGTTTGTTTCGCGCTGCTTTCAGTAATTTCTCTTTGGACTTGAAGCTGACCAGTCTGCATATGACACCTCTAGGTGGTTCTTGCTGTTTAGGTAGCGGGCGTAATGCCCTGTGGGCCTGGTCCATAGTGAGATCATCTGTCACCTCTGGGCCTAGTAATGCAGTAAATAACTCCAGCACCAACGCCTTGATGGAGTCTGGTAATATAGCCTCAGGTAGGCCTTTATTACGCAGATTGTTTCTCCTACCTCGATTCTCTTGATCTTCGATGAGGTTGTAGAGGAGATTCATGTGGGCTTCTGCATGATCGAGGCTGTGGGAGACAGCTGTGTTGAAGAGCACAATTCCCTTTTGGTCCCCTTCTAATGATTTCACCTGGTCACCAACCTGTTTGAGGTCTTTATATCCTGTAAGTCTTGTTTCAACTGAGCTAGTTCCACTCCCAGGACACTTCTTATGAAGGCTCTGGATACTGAGAGGCTTCCATGTATATGGAGTGAGTATGTGTCACTATCACGGCCTCCATCCGAGTCTGTAGAGTTTTCTATGTGCTCTGTATGTGGCGGGGATTCTCTTCCAGGCGCCATCTTGGGTCCCGTCCTCGTAGCTGAAGTTCCTTTTTTAATGAATTTGTCCATATTTCGCTGGTTAGAGTTAGTCCTCTGTAGTCCTGGGATTTCTGTGGACTTATCTCTGGTAGTTTTCCCCATCTTTTACTTAGAAAAGATAGCTTTTGAAGCCTGCTTCCACTCAGCCTCCTGCAGAGCTCACACAGACATGTGCGTCTTGCTCCACAGCAAAACTCTCCCCCCCCCCGACCCATTTTTTAGAATTGGACCAAAACTAATTTTAAGAAATTCACTCATCTCTGATAAATAGTTGTTCAAACTGAAAAAAAACAATGTGTTTCATTGGCTCACTAGTCTCAGACTAGGGAGAGGGGGTGCTCTACCGTCTGACCAACCCACCTCCAGATATATGTTAAATATACTGAAGGTAGGCACACCTCCACCCGCAATCACTGGACTACAAACGCTGGTAGACAGCAAACATTTATTAAAACAGATATAAATACAACAATAATAACAACAGAAATATAATGTGTATCAGCAGGGCACTTGTTGTAAATAAACACAATTTATGATTAAAATATTAAAATTATATATATATATATATATATATATATATAAAGAAGATGAACTAATTAAGTAGTAACTTCTTGTTATAATGTAATGTTAGTTGTGATAATATTGGTTAAATTATCACAAGAAGTAAATACTTAATCAGTTCATCTGCTCTACAAACACATTGTATTTTTCACCCTATAAGACGCACCTAAGATGCACCATGCCTCAGATGACACCGCCCATGTCTTAGATGACACCCCCATGCCTCAGATGAGACCCCCCCATGCCTCAGAGGACCAGTAAGCGGTGAGTACAGAGCCCGGCGAGCGATGCATTCACTGCTTCCCAGTCCTCTGGTACAAATGAGTGCTTCCATGATGGAAGCGCTTATTAGTATTCAGCCCATAAGACGCAGTGACATTTTATCCTAACTTTGGGCGAAAAATACGACAAGGAGGTACACTTCCATACAACAGAGACTATACATATGACATTTTATATATATATATATACACCACAAAAAGCAGCAGCACAGATAGAACAAAATGGTGGGGTGCAATCCCTCTGGGAGGACGGACAGTCTTCCACTGCATATAAATACCCCAAAACGAGGCAGCACTCCGTAGTCAGTGGTAACGGTGACCCAATTTATTCCCAGGTAACGTTTCAGCCTTCTCAATGAAGCCTTTGTCAAGTAATACAATAGTGTCATGAGTGAACATATATACCCCTCTCAAAAGTGATCACATGGTACATAGGTGAATAATTAGAAAATGAAACAAGCATGACATCACAATACTTGGTCACATGATCGTGGGTTATACAAAGTTAAATCAGTGTAAAAATAGTGTAAAAACAACTCAATAGATATCAAGTGCTTCTTAGTAAACCTCAAAATCAATGCATAAGTATATCCAATACCCAAAATATAGTGTATGTTTATTCAGTGAATACCAAAGTGCAAGTGCTTACAGACTATCAAGAGTTAAAAACTGGTCAATATGGTAACCACACAGCTGTCCAGTATAATTTATTAATAGAGAACATAAAAACAGCCTACCATTGGTGGTGAGTGATGACCGCATGTGTCGGCATTCCAGTATGCTGAATGTGCACGTACGGGGCAAGGTCCTCACCGTGCTCACTCTTAAACCTGCAGCACATCTCCCAGACACCACCCACAGGGCGCACTGACGGAGGATGTATCGTACGTGAGGGAGGAGGGCGGGACACATGACCACGGCTTAGCCAATCAGCATAAGGGGTGTGTACATAGCTATAGTAACCCTGTATATACAGAAAGTTAACAAAAAATGACAGGCATCAGGGAATCCACCATGGGCAAATTAACCAAACAATTCAAATAGATAGAGTAAAATAAAAAGTGACTCTCCCATAAGCACGGTGTCATCCCATCAGGGTGATTACCGCACCAAACTGCTTACAGTGAAAAAGTTAGTATGCCAGTACCAACCAGCTCACTGTTCAAAGGAGGGTCATCCAACACACATACTTCAAGTTTGTAATGACATGTGGGACAATACCAGCATAGGGTGGGGGGGGATATTAGTATGCGAATACATGTGTGCAGTATTGTAGGACAAGCGATGACCCTATAGACTTTTTGGAATTATATTCAAATTAGCTTTCCAAAGCCTATCTGATGTTAGCACATGCTATCTTTATTTTTCTAGAACGACAAGAGAACTAGACTATCTCAAGAGAAAGTTACCTTACTTGGTTGACTGGCCTTGTAGGGTTCTCTTTGAGGTGATTTTTATCATTAGGGAGACTAAAAAATATTCATGAGTATTGTATGCTAGGAGACACTACTCTTGGTTTCTAGGAAGAGTATATGCTAATCATATATCTTAATTTAGCTGGCTTGAAAAAAGATTAGCAATATTTTCTGTTTTGAAAGAAAATTTGAATATCTTTCCCAGAAGTCCAAAGGTATGCTAATTAGCAGAGATGAACAAATTAATGGAAAATTCGATTTGGCTTATAAACCGAATTTTTTTAAAAAAATCGCTTTGTGACTACTGCGTTACGAAGCGCATTTTTTTGTATGTAGCGGGTGCAATGACAGGGAGCTGCAAAAGCGCCGCCCCCGTCATTGGACCCCTCAGATGCCGCGTTCATACATGATAGCGGCATCTGAGTGTAATTTTACACTGTTTTTAACAATAAAAAAAATTAAATCAAACTTACCACCTCAATTTGCTCGCGACAGGCTGGCCGCCGTCATCCTGCTTGAAGATCTCAGCCGAAATCCCGTGCGAAGCAGGATGGAGGCTGGCAATGGAGGAGGTAATGGAGGAGGTAATTTTGAATTTTTTAGTTTTATTTATACTATTTCAGGTTAAATCGATTCTCTGACATGAAGCAAGAGGAAATTCGGCTTCTAGGCAAATCGTGGGATTCGATTCGCTGATCTCTACTAATTAGCATGCCCAACAAAAAAGAAAAGAAGAGATATCCTATCTAATGCCAGACAAATTAAGATATGTGATTAGCATATACTCTTCTCTCTCTCTCTTGTTAGTTTGTCTGAAACCACAAAAAATTTGGCTTCATATAACTCCAAACTTTTTGAGAAATTCTGGATGAATCCCAAACTGGTAGAACCAGATGCTTATCCTTACAATAGACCATACATACTGTATATTGTAGATAAAATAACTAATTTTTCAAATAGTTATCTTGATTCTAGCCATGCTCTTTAAAGCTCCCAAAAATTCTTTGTTCCTTAAAGTGTACACAAATGGGTTCAACATGGGAACAACAGCCACATAGAGCAATGAGAGAATCTTGTCCAGTGTTTTAGAATCAATAGATTTTGGTTTCGTATACAAGAACAGGATGGGTCCATAAAATAACATTACTGTGGTGAGGTGAGAGGTGCAGCTGGAAAAAGCTTTGAAACGTCCCTCAGCAGAATTAATCTTTAATATGCTGCATATAATACCAACATAAGAGGCCATAGTAAGGGAGAAAGGTACAAAGGCTAATACTATATCCCCAATTATCATAAGGATTTCTCTAATTCTAGTGTCACTAGTGGTGATTGCATAAAAGGCATTCAAGTCACAGAAAAAATGGTCAATTGTGTGGGAAGAACAAAACGATAAAGTTGATATAAAACATGAATACATTAGCGAATTCACAATTGATATCGCCCAAGAGGAAGCCGCCATTAACACATACAATCTCCTATTCATGATCACATAGTAATTCAAGGGTCTACAGATGGCTACATAGCGATCATAAGACATGGAAGTCAGAATGAAGACATCACAGTCAGCAGTTGCTATAAAAAGTATGCCTGAGTAATGCAGGTGGGAAGAGTAACTCTGTTGTCTTGTGTAGCAATTATAGACAAAAGTTTTGGTAGAGTGCTAGAGATATAGATGACGTCTGCCATGGATAGATTACTTAGGAAGAAATACATTGGTGTATGTAGTTGGGGCACCAAACAGATAACTATAAAGATTATTAAGTTTCCTGTTATGGTTATCAGATAAATCAGTAAAACGCCAACAAAAATTAAAAACTGTCCAATTTTGGATGTTGAAAAACCAGAGATTCGGAGATAAGCTGCTGTATTATTTAAACACTCATCCATACTTGGTGGCCCATAAACAGTCTTGTTGGATGAAGAAAACTAATGAGTATTCTTATCAAACAAGAAAAATATATGGGAAATAAAATTTGTACAGTCTGAAACAATAAGCAGACCATCAATTATCATTTATTTGTTATCACACAAATTCCAATGTAGATCGCTTTACCAAATATGTGCGTTTTCAAGTACCCCCCCCCCTTACTCATGCGTGTTATGAGTGAGTAATGGGGCAGTAACTCCCATAGGTGGTTGACACCCAATGATTTGTGAGATTGGTTAATTCAGCTCACTAAAAGTTTATGAGAATTAGTTTGGTTTAGATTGCCTGTGAAATCCCACAAATTCATTACCATAAAACTGACCTTTAAAATGTTATTACTACGCTGTTTAATTTTTAAAAATTACATTTGCCTCAATCTATTTCAATTTTTTGCATTTATACTTTTTTATGTATAGGTACATTCAAATAGATTAAACACAGCTTCTCAACAGTTTTTTTTCCTTGGGCTCCACCCAGGGCCACAACAATTAGGCAAGGTGATGCGATTGTGGAAGTGCTCATCTCACTCTATCCAACTGCATCGCTGTCCTCAGGATAGTGATTCTGCTGAATGCTGCAACAAGGCAGGAGAGAGGTGTCTCCCTTTCCTGCTCCTCTGATAGGCTGCAGGCACTTGGTCCTGCCGATCAGAGGCCAGCGCAGGTGGCGAGATGACGTCATTATGATCACGTAGCCTGAGCCGGGCAGCCTACAGTGAGGAACACAGGCCAGAAGAACATCTGCAGAGCCTGCATTGCATTGCTGACAGCCGCATGGAGGTAAGTATATGTGTTTATTTATTTTTATTTGGCGCAATGCAGGAGAGGAGCGCTATGGGGGCATCTAGGGGCACTAATAAGTGGAATTTTTTACTGGCACATTATGGGGGCACGATGGGGAAAGGAGGACTAAAGCACTATGAGGGCATCAACTGAGGGCTCTAAGAAGGGTATTTTATACTGATACATTATGGGGCACTATGGGGAAGGGAGGAGAGGAACACTATGGCGGCATCTATTGGAGGCACTAAGAAGAGGTATTTTATACTGACAAATTACGAAGATCCCACAAACTCCTGTGAGCTGTGACGAATGAGGTCACCACCCGGGCCGATGTGATGATGTCATCACAGGCCACGTGAGATTTTGAGCTATATCTTCAATCAAGATGGCAGCGGTGGGCTATTCGAGTTCAAATGCATGTGGTAAGTATTATTGTATTATTATTTCTTAATATAGACTAATATTTAAGTCAGATGCCTCGATCAGCGATGAACACGGCATCTTAGGGGTACAATGACAGGGAGTGGCACAATCGCTGCAAGGACTGGTACAACCAAAATGAGCAACCCTTCCTTGGACATTAGCCTCCTTGGTATCAGATATCTAACCTCGAGTTTGAGGTGTTATTACTGTGGAAATCTGAAAAATACTTTGGCTGTTGCCACTTTATTGTAGTATTACAAGTTTCTCATTTAAATGGGTGAACATGTAATACATGGTTATGTTGAATCCACCAAAAATAGGTGCCACTCTTTGTACCTTCTCTTTTATTTTAGATCAAATAGATGGTTGGTAAGTAGGGGGCACCATCAAGGACTTCCATAAGCCTCCCAATTAGTGTTGAGTGAAATGAGCTTTGGATGCCATATCCGAACTTGCTTCATACAAAAGTTCAGAATAATACTGTACGAAGATCCGTCTCCATACAGTATTAGAATGCATGGGCTCTGATGAGTAAGTTATTCACAAAGTCGAGTGTTAATAACTCGGTAGTTGATTTTTAAAGAGGTAAACCACTTTAAAACTTGAAACTGACGAGTACCTCATAACCGAAGCAGAGTTTGATTTTAAGTTTTAAAGTGGTTTTCCACTTTAAAAATCAACAACCAACACTACTCTCAATGGCCTGTGGATAGCTTTTGTACTTTCTCTTTAACCTGTTTGCATTTTTAAATGTAAGAGGTTATGAAGATATTACAAATACCCAAAAATCTGCAGCCTCTCTTCCTCAGAGTATCTGAAAAGTCAGGCATCATAAACAACAGGATGCCATGTCAGGTGAAACATAATAAAACTGTGGCTTCTGATTTGACCTTAGGAGTAGAGGAACTTTGAAACTATTTTACTGTTGTTATATCATTAACTTCAATAAAATTATGAACCACATCTTTCCAGTGTTTTCACAGTGGCGCTGTGGTGCTCCTATTGCTGTGACTGTGCAGAGCCTGGCCCTTATAGGGGCTGTTTAAAATACCCTTGGAGCAAAATCCTTCAAAAACCAATCTACTTACTCTTTTATAGGATGCTACATTATTAATGCTATTAGGGCTCATGCCAATGGCCGTATATATTTTGCAATCCACAAAAAACAGATCTGCAAAAATACGGATGATGTCTGTGTGCATTCTGTATTTTGTGGAACAGAACAGCTGGACACTAATAGAACAGTACTATCCTTGTCCATAATGCGGACAATAATAGGACAATTTTTTTGTAGAATGGACATTCAGATATATATGGAAACGGAATGCGCATGTAGTAGCTTCCATTTTTTTTTGCAGGCCATTTTAAATGAATGGTTCCGCATACGGTCCACATAAAAAATGGAACGGACACTGAAAGAAAACACATTTGTGTCCATGAGTCCTTATACTTTGGTGTGGTTCATCTCTCCTTCTGGTCTTTCCTGCAAAAGTGATCTGAGACTTTCATTCTCCTGTGTGACTTGACATCAAGTGCTCCCTTCAACTTCAATACCAGTAGTTCTGTGTCACAACTGGTGCTGAACATCGTAATATACATCTCAGATTCTGCAAAGCTTTTTTTTGGAAAAAGATGAAGGCATTTCCTATCATTCACCAATGAACATGTAGCTTCCACTCAGGCCTATTACACAGTGAATCACGGACGTGCGCTGTACGTGATCTCCACGGAACAGCAGATGTAATCACGGACACCGGCATATAAAGGAGGCCTTGCCCTTAAAAAAGGTTCTGCAGTAGCTGAGGTGTGTATTAAAGGGGTTATGCGGGCTTTTTAATATTGACGTATCCTCAAGATAAGTCATTAATATCAGATCGGTGAGGTCTGCCACCTCCGCTTATCTGATATTGATGAACAATCCCGAGGATAAGTCATCAATATTAAAAAGCCTGGAAAACCTCTTTTAAAGGAATAATTTACTCCTATTGTAAATTATAAAACATATAAGATGTCACTTTGGAGTTCTGTAACCTGTATAAACACCCTTTTACCTGTAAACCCCCAAAGATATACTGATGCAGTGCCACAAAGTACAGATACTGTACAATTCATGAGCTGAACAAGCACTGAGCTGTATGTACAGATAGGACAGACCTATATATGATTGCATTTATCTGCTTTCAGCTTTCATCTGGTTTGTTTGTCACCTTGGGGATTATTAGATCAGTAACTAAGGGATTTTGTCCCAGTGCATTTATATTATTATGTGGAATAATTAAGATGTTTTCTGACCATCTAAAGTGAAGCCAAATTAAGCACAAAGTGGCAGGATGATATATTGTATGTACTGGAGGTGAGTGGATTTCCTTAAATTCATTTCGGTCCGATTCATCTAAATTGGCCCAGAAAATTGATTCAGGTACGCAACTATTCTTCCAAAACTAAAAGTGTTTTAAATTCATGGAAAATCTCTTTCTCTCTTTCTAGGAAAATTCTACCCAAAAGAATCTGAAGAAATTCTGATTCTACCAAATCAGATTTTTGTTTCAAAAAAATCGGGTCGAATTTCGATTCTAAGAAATCAATTCGCTCATCTCCAATATTATATAAGTTATCATGGGACCATGGCCCAATATATATATTGTGAGACAGGTGCTCCAGGCAGCATACTGTAGTAGTCAAGCAAACAGACACACATTGGAATTTTTTGAAGGTCAAGTGTCCAGGGTTTATTACAAAGGTAAGTACAGATGTAGCAGTGCTAGCAATCACAGTAGAATCGCGTGAGCGCAGAGCAATATCCTGTTTCATCAGCGAAACACTTACTAAACAGCAACTTCAACAGGCTCTCATCAGCAAGAAAAGTTAGAAATTAAAGGTCCAGGATTAACACTGAACAACTTGGGACTTCTCGCCTAGTTTGCAAGTTCAGTTAAAATATTCACCTTGCAGGGTCAAATCGTTTTGCAGAGTGATGATGTTATGCTCAAAGACAAGCTAGTAGTGTTCATTGAGCACCAAAGTTCTCGTGTGCTCGAGTAGAACACTTTGCAATGGGAGAACCCGAGTATTAAACCAGGCACCCCTCTGCTCAGAAGATGGAGGGTGTGGGGACTCTAGTTCAGCTTAGGAGTCCCTGCTCTGACTCCATATATAGCTATGTCCATATATGGAGTCAGTGCTCGAGGACACCCCAGTGTATTTAAAACTAATTTATGTTTATGATGTTTTTAGCCATGATATATTTACATATAAATATATAATAATATGTGTAAATATATTATGGCTAAAGACTTATATATATATAAATTAAGTTTAGCCTCTATTTCTGAAAAAGTTTGTGACAGGATTTGAACTCACAGCTTCTGCATCACAGCCCAGAACTTTAACCACTACACTATATAGCTGCATAGCCAGTCACAAAAAAAAGAGACTACTGTATAGAAATACTTACTAGTAGTATTGCCTCTAATGCAGAAGGTCATGAGTTCGAATCCCAGCAGAAATTCATATTGAGGATTCCCTCACTGTACAGTGATCTTCGGCACAGAAATAGAGGCTAAATTAGATTTAAATACACTTGCTCAACACTGCATGCTTGCTCAACACTACAAGCTAGTCTTTCTCCACAAACCAACATACAAACTTCTCTTGCTCTATAGCGGGATGCTGTTCATCAAAAGCTTTGAGCGATACATTACCTGGGCTTCTAATCAGGCAGACAATACCTTGGATGGGGTACAGTATGGGAGTGACCTTCCCAATCTGGCCCTCAAGTCACTCCTAAGGATGGCTGTTAGAGATGAGCGAAGTTTTCTAAAATTTGATTTGGAGGCTTCACGAATATTCCCCAGAAAAATTTGATTTGCAGAAGTTTTCGTTTTCTGCCCAGGCCATTTTTGCAAATCTGACATGTGTCACTTTATTTGGTAATAACTTTTAAACATTTTAACCTATCCATGCCATTCTCAGTTTATTTTCTCGTCACATATTGTACTTCACGACAGTCAAAATATTTCATTTTTATTTATAAATAAATACCAAATTTACCAAAAAGTTTGAAAAATTTGCTAATTAGCTAATTTCCATTTCTCTAATTTTATAATAGATAGTAATACCTACAAAATAATTATTACTTTACATTCCCCATATGTCTACTTCATGTTTGGATCAATTTGGGGATGTTAGATGGCTTAGAAGTTTAGAAGCAAATCTTGATATTTTTCAGAAAATTTCCAAATCCCACATTTTAAGGACCAGTTCAGGTCTGAAGTCACTTTGTGACATAATAGAAACCACCCAAAAATAACACCATTTACTGAAACTACACCCCTCAAGGTATTCAAAACTGATTTTAAAAACTTTGTTAACCCTTTAGATGTTCCACAAGAGTTTCAAATTTCATTTTTTTTAGCATATTTTCCATTATAATACATTTTTTCCAGTAACAAAGCAAGGGTTAACAGCCAAACAAAACTCAATATTTATAGCCCTGATTCTACAGTTTACAGAAACACCCCACATGTGGTCGTAAACTGCTGTATGGCCACACGGCATGGTGCAGAAGGAAAGGAATGCCATATGGTTTTTGGAAGGCAGATTTAGCTGAACTGGTTTTAAGATGCCATGTTGTCCCATTTGAAGCCCCCCTGATGCACCCCTACAGTAGAAACGCAAAAAAGTGACCAAACTACGGGATAATTTGCCAGTTTTATTTGTACTATTTTGGGGTACATATGATTTTTCATTGCTCTATATTAAGTTTTTTGTGAGGCAAGATAACAAAAAAATTTATGTTTTGCACTGCTGTTATTTTTAATTTTTTACAACATTAATCTGACAGGGTAGATTGTGTGCTATTTTTATAGAGCAGGTTGTTACGGATGCAATGATACCAAATATGTCTATTTTCTATGTTTGGTTCAGTTTTACATAATAAAACATTTTTGGAAAAAAAATTATGTTTTGTATCTTCATTTTCTGAACACCCTATTTTTTATATTTTTCTGCCAATAGTCTTGTGCATGGTCTTGTTTCTTGCAGGAAGAGTTGACATTTTTATTGATACCATTTTTGAGTACATTTGATTTTTTAATCATTCATTATTAGACTTTATGAGGCAAGGTGACCAAAAAATTGGGGTTAAGTCATGTTTTTTTTTTATAGAGCAGATCATTACGGATGTGGCAATACCTAAT